>VDFB02016356.1:0-49752 GCA_007258455.2 Sequoia sempervirens
ATCAGACAAACATCCAGGACAATGCAAAGAGTGGGAGTGATTATTTGCATTGTCCTGGATGTTTGTCTGATTATTTTCGATTTTCTTTTGATTTTTAGTGTATGATGTGTTGTACCCTTTTTTAACAATGTTCTTGTTCTTATGTAATGTTGTTTTGTTTCGGGTTGAAGTTCCGTTAGGATATTTCAGACTTGAGGGGCGCAATGGAGATCTATATAACACTCATTTATATAACACTCATTTCTGAAACAATTTACACATGTAGCCAAAGCTAGGAGCAGAGGAACCGTTTGAGTAGAGGCGCAGTTTTCTTATGGCTTGTTCAAGGTAAGCGTATATCGCTTGATGTTTTTATGTTCCTTTCTTGCTTTCTGCTTATTCTGTAGCAATGGTTAATTGGTTTACATAGTTTATGGTGAAAATCTATTTAAGTTGATTTATTAACTTGAGTGGGTATTGTACAGGATGAGGAGATTCGATGGCAAAGTGGCAATAGTGACAGGTGGATCAAATGGTATAGGTGCAGCCACGGCAAGGAAGTTTGTGGGGGAAGGTGCTTATGTGTACATTGCTGACATCGATGAAGAGGCAGGGCTTAAAGTATGCCAAGAGCTCTATGGGAGTTCTTCTTTTGTGAAATGTGATGTGGCAATCGAGAGCCATGTGAAAGGGGTTGTAGATCGAGCAATGGAGGAGAAGGGACGTCTAGACATCATGGTCAACAACGCGGGTATGTTGCATGCTCATGGTAATTCCATCACTCAGGTTCCTTTGGATACTTGGGAAAGAGTGATGGCTGTGAATGTGACAGGGTCTATGTTAGGCATGAATCACGCTGCGAGGGTCATGGTTCCACGCAACTCTGGTTCCATACTCTTCAACTGTAGTGTGTTGGGACTTATCAAGACAGATAATTGCTCTCATGGCTACATGGCTTCCAAGAATGCTCTGTTGGGGTTGATGAGGAGCGGTGCAGTGGAGTTGGCAAAGACAGGAATACGTGTTAATGCTGTGTCATCCTTTGGGATTGTGACAAAGATGATTGAGGAGTGGCTTGATGAGGTGTCTAATGGGCAATGTCCTAAAGAGGTCCTTGAGGATGAGATGCAGAGGAATGCTACCAATGGAAGGAAGCTTACTGTTGATGATGTGGCCAATGCGTTCTTGTTTCTAGCATCTGATGAGGCTTCTTACATCAATGGCCACAACCTTATAGTTGACGGAGGTTATTCTGTTCATGGGCGAGATATTGTGTCCTTCAAAGACCCACCTTGCAATTAGAGAGTTGTAACATTGCCAATTTAATGAGTTTCATTTTCAATAAAAAAAGGGCTGGAGTCATTTTCAAAAATTGCACTTTATTCTTAATAAAAAATTAAAAAATCAATACAATAATATTTTAATGATGTCTTACATTTGGTACAATTGAGTTAGAATCATCAATTTGATGTGGTATACTCAACTCTATAGTTAGGAGTTAGGATCCTTCATATATTCTTATGTTGCAATGGTTAAAAATATGTATGTTATCACATGAATAGTGATCGTGTGATTTTTAAAAAAGTGAATTTATGGTTTTAAGGATTTTAGACACGGTAAATTGAATCCTAGGTACATTGGACATTATTGATTCAAATCATTTTATAACAACTCATAAAATGAAGGTTCTATGACATGTTTATTGTTCAACCTTCTTGGCTTCACAATGCTTTGACTTGATTAGAATGTTGTGAACTTGGTTTTGATTCCATTTTGAATAGTTACTCGCTGCATGGAAATAGATACGTGGCTACACTCTCTCCTTTCACCACACTAGAGCTTGTAGATGAAAAATCCCTCACAACAAAGGTAGAGCTTTCTGGCCTTGAACTACTTTCTCCATAACAAGAAAATAAAGCTTTTCACTCAGTTTTTCCAGAAGCTGTGTTTTTCAAAATATAGCTTCCTTACTCTGAAGTATGGATTGTAGATTGTGATAGGATGCATTGGAGTGTACTCAATGCCTGCAAAATGGATGGACCTCCCACCGGCCAAATCAACCGGCGTTGCCATTAGGGGCATGGTCACTTCTGGGTCAAGGTAATTGCTTTTTAAACTTCAGATGTTTTCAAAACATTCTAAATAGCACCCTTTTCAATTTGGATGCTCAAATGTAGCACCTTTTGATTCCTTCCTCTTTCCTATCTAGAATATAGCGTGTTTTTGGCACTGACTAAATGGGTACAGATTAATTTCTCCGCATCACACAGTACAAACAGTGGACTGTCCACCATCTTATAAAACTGATTATTTTTTAGGAATACTAGGACTAGGATTAGCAAGCTAATCTGCTGCAGTACCAGTGAGAGCTTGGCTGCCCTTGAATTGGACATGGAAGGACAAGCTCAAGACTATGGGGAATCCTCCTCAACTGAAACATCCTCAGAAGACAATGATTCTTGAACCAAGCAACTCAGGCAAAAATGATGATTTACAAGAGGGGAGCTAGCTTATGTGAGCCTTCTTTTTGTTGATAAGTCATTCCCATGGTGAATTCATGTTCCTTGGTCCTTTTTTAGAAAGATATTTGGTAAAGAAAATGATGATTTACAAGACCAACAAGAGGACAGAGTTAGGAAGTGTCCTAAGTATAAACACCTAAGTTATTTTTCCCCTGTGATCAACCTTACGTTGGTGCACAAGTGCCTGCATACGTACAGTGCAGGAACACAACACCCAGTAGAAGTGCCCAATGTTTGCACATGCTATTGCAAGAGTACAACAGTATGCAGGAGTATGCAGGGGGCAAACCATCAAAACTTGACTATGCTGTAAAAATTTAAATAGAAACATTAAACTTGAAATTTGGAACTTGAATAATAACTTCATAATGGAACTTAGGTACAATTGAAATCAAGCACATCTTATTTCATTTTTCCCTTACAAGTTTGGTTTTTTCCTATTAAATATAGAGTGTTTCTAAAAAAATTTCCATAGAAAGGTGTTCGGGACTACAGAAAGCAATAGCCCATTTGAGACCTCGATCAGTAAAGAGAGCTTTTGCAGTTGTGTCTAAATATTCTATGGGGGCTGCTTTTATTGTGCTATTTGTCTCATATCGTATATCCTTCTTGATGAATGTCATCCTAAAGTAGCAAAAGAGTACTTGCAAAAAAACTGCTTTCAACTTCAAAATATCTGAAACCATATGCCAAGTTCCAACTACAACTATTCAATAGTGTACTTCCATACATCAAATTGGAAGTTCGAGCTCCTTCCTTTGTATGGTGTGTCTCTCCATTCACTACTACTTGCAGAAACATAAAAACTTGCTTGATTATTATTGTACATTGTTTTTTCAATTTTTGAAGTTTCTTTGCCTACTTTGCTAATTAGAGTATATTCTGCATTCTTGAAGATCTTATGAAAGGATAGTGAATTCTGATGTTGAATTTTTTCCATCTTAGATAAGCTTCAATAGTTTGTGGCATTATTTTAAGGATTGGATTGTCTGTGGTGGCAGTGTAGCTTTGATATTCAAATGAAAATGACTTAATTGTTGAGTAATTTCAAACTTACCAAGTTCATCAGGAGCACAAGACAGAATGGCTCTTTCCTTTTCTATTTTTGGGGAATTTTTTGTTGTGGAGTAACTTCTTTCTTACCCTAAATTTATACGGTTATTAAAATACTAATAAGGCATTTTTCTGTTTAGCATTTTCATTCTTCTGGGGTTTTTGTTAATCTCGTATCTTATAATGTTATCATATTATATTTGTTCAGTTCTTAAGACAAAATTCATAGTACAATTTTGAGGGTTCATAAGTATAAACTTGAGGTCTTAATTCCTTTATACTCCATTTATGGGAGGATCATATTGTGATCCACAATCTTTGCCTCAACTTTAGTTTTATTTTCTCCCATTCTGTAGACATTAAAGATTATCTGTAGTATTTTGATCGTTGTGCTGTATTCTATTTGTTCCAACCTTAATTGACAATAATTCTCTTATTTGCATAAAAGACATATGTTTTTCTCCCTTTTCTGTATTAAGATACAGAGATTTAAGATGTATTGGCCATGGTCTGTTACAGTGTGGTACTATGTGAAAATTGCATACAAACAATTTTTTTTTTTTTGGAATGTGGTTGGCATGCAGGCTTATGCAGACATCATCCAACATCATTTTAACAGCATTATGTTATATTTGTTGTTGTTATACTTCTGTCCATTAACTTGTAGAAATTTGGCACACACTCTGTACACAGAATCATTGTGTACAGAAATTTGTAAGATATTTGTAATCTGTTTCAATTCAAAGCACAGTTTGAATAGCAACTTTCTTACATCATAATAAGGTACCATGTACTAAATCACCTTCCTTATTTATACTGCAACTTTTTGCATAGATGCTCTATCATGACCTTCCAATTTCATTTACTTTCAAGTCTCCAAGGTTGCAGAAATGCAACCTATACATAACTAGAAATTTAATAGTAATCAAGACTTAAGTTAAAAGCCATATTTTATGCACTTTATGTAGTCATGACATTTCAAGGACCACATCTTGATGAAGAATTTTGGCAAACCAGTATTCTTTCGTGCATGCTCAATCATGACCTTCCAGTTGCATTTTACTTTTAATTCGTTTCAATTTCAAGCATGGAAATCTTCCATTGTCAAAATACTGGTTTGGCCCAAAAACAAAATAACATTCCAAGTGGTAAATATTCTCCACTACTGTATATTCTCCATTGCTAATCATTCAGATCTAATGGTTGAATGTTGAAATTGCTAGATTATTATTGTGCATTCTTCCACAGTGTATAAAAAGATAGTGAACCTGCAATGTTGAATTCCTGTCATTTTATTTAACCTCCAACAATTTCTGTTAGATCTGATGGTTGAATGTTCAAATTGCTAGATTATTATGATGCGTGGGGATCCAAAAACTGTTGTCTCCATTGTCTAAAGCATGAACCACAAAATAAACTGCAGTCTCCAATACAGAAATTTGTAATCTATTTCATATATTTCTACAAAGGATCATTGTGTACAAAAGTTTGTAATGTAATTCGAATTTGTTTCAATTTCAAGCATGGAAATCCTCCATTCTCAATTTGTAATTTGTACAGATATTTGTATTCTATACAAAAATTTGTAATTTATACACATATTTGTAATTTGTACAGATATTTGTACTGTGGAATTTCAACAAATTTTTTAAGGGGATATTTCATATGCCTGAATTGATTACAAAAGAAGATTGCAAATTTTGATGTGCAAGCGATGACAAAACTGCAAAAATTGATTCCCCAATCATAGTGCGTACACCTACAATCTGTTTGTGTTTAGCACAACAATTGTTGGGATCTTATGGTATATATGTGAATTGGTTTCCATATGATTCAACCAAACTATATAAAACTATCGGCACATTCCTTGCAGCTACCCCGGCTGCAAGTGCTAGTTTAGCCAATAGGCTATATTATGTGTGAGCTTTCAGCCGGGAAGTTGTCTCACGCTGCGAAATTGTCTCACGTCGGGAATTTGTCTCATGCCAGAAAAGATACCCGAAAATAGGACGCACACCGACGGAGCACCGACCCTTTAGTTTGTTTCAGATTGAAGCAGCACCAACCCCTTGTCGCGTGGTTGCATCTGCCCGGTATGTGCATTCATCTCCATTGTCCACAATCTACCATTTCAAAACAATTCCAAAACCCTAAATTGGTCGAGGAAACCCTAATGCTTCTCTATACCCTTTTTTCTACAATGTCTTGCTTTCAATTTTGTTTGTATATTTTTTCATACTAGATTGCCTGGTATGGAGCAAAGCTCATGCGATGAGGAGATAATTTTTCCACTACAATGCCATAACCATCACTTACTTCGATGCTCTGCTTCCCCAACTGCAGCGAGAAGCCATGTGTGGGCTCTGGGGTTTCAAGTGCAACTACAAATGTTGTGCTCTAGAGAAATCTCTCAACACTACTCTAGAGAGCTTGAATGCACTGTTTGAAGCTTTGCACCACGACGCACTAGAGGAAACCTATGCGGCTAGGTCTGTAGGAGAAGACTTTACCATGGAGCTTCTTGATCATTGGTGGCTCTTTCAGTTAATTTTGGCTAAAAATATCCTAGAATGGTGAACCGATATAAGAATTTAAGGCTTGTAATTTTGTTTGTTAAGCAATACCAGGTACCTCTTTAGGCTTGTAATTTTTTTTGTTATATTAGCTCAAATTAGATGGCTGTCACACCGACTTCAAGAGTTTTACAATACACATAACAACAGGCAGAATGCATATCAAGTGAAAATAAGCAATGCTATATATGCGAGCTGCTACAAAGATCTTTACAAAAACTACTGCTTAGATAACTAATATGCCCATTTTATCTTATGTATTATGCTACTTCAGTGATTCATAATATTATGTTTCTGGATATATAGACTGAATTCAACTTCATTTGATGTTTGGAATATTTAGTAGATGGCTGGCCTCAGAGGTGTAAAGCAATACCAAAACTTTGTCTAATGTATCCCTAATGAGCTTGTCAACTTCCTGTTTCCTTATGAGGGTTTTTAGCACCTCAAGTTGCTAGATAATATGCAAAGCAGAGAGTGGCTTTTAAAATAAATATGCATGCCACAGAGCTTTAGAATAAGGATATATTAGGAAGATATGTGCCCGCATTAGCTAAGAAAACTGTTTGGATATTTGTCTTTCTGTAAATATGAGAGAAGAAAACCAGGTTGAGTTGCTGAATAAATGCTCAATCTTCCTTTATGATTTCATTCAGCTTCCAAGTGTGAGTTTGGAATTTTATGAGAGTGAATGAGTAAATGTAGAATCTTCACAGACTAATTGGCTTACAATCTTTTGCCTTTCTCTCCTTCGAATTGCCAAGAGGATTAGATAGGGAGCTCCAATAATGAACTTTTTCATTGTGTAGACCATTTAAATAAATAATGTTTTGATTGTAAATCCATTAACAGGGAAATCCTCATGAGAGACCATGGATTACAGAATGAGCCACAGTCTGCCCCAATTTTGACACCTCAAACGTATCTGTACCATGTCATGTAACCATGTTTGTAACATGTCAACATTGGAATCCAAGTGCAAAGGCTTCAGTCTATGGGGATTAAATTGTGGCATTTGTGTTGTAGCTTGGGGTATTTTTCCAAACAGTTCACTGCCTTCTCATGCCATTCCATCACCATGAGAAGACATTTCTTTGAGCTATTTTTCCAAAAAGTTCACTGCCCCAACTATGCTATTGCTTGCTATTATGTTTTGATAGATTCTTTCAACACATCCATAGCTTGTTCGAAAGCACCTGTTTTAGGCTTTTAGCCATAGCAGTAAGGCAGTGAACTGTTTGATAAAATGCTTTGGTAGACATGCATGAAAAATGTGGTAGCATAGACAAGGAAGTGAACAACTCTAATTGACACTAATAGCAAAACTGATACAACAGATAACGCTATGCTTCCAACATAAACTTATCTTTGCTCCCAACAAAATTGTCTATGAGCACTTGAGCCAAAATAACAACCTGCAAAAACATTTATGGTCATAATAAATTAAATTCTTCCAGGTAATTTATGTCAGCTAATGACAAACATTTGTTTCAAATGTTTCAATATTAACCCTGTTTGTAGTTTAAAATTTTTCTTCTAAAAATGATCTATTATTAACAGCTTTTTCAATTTGTTGGCACAAATCATTGTCAGTTTGTTCAACTATACTGGGTATTAATTCTGTTTCCAAAAATATTTTGCAAGTATTCAGAGGACCTCCATTAATGTCTACAATTGAGTATTCTTATTTCTTCAGGATGATTTGTCCAATGATGATTGGAAACTTGTTTATTGAAGTCTACCAAAGTTTGGAAGAAAGTAGGAAGTGGAAGGGCAAACACCTTTCCCAAGATCTTGAGCAAATGGAATTGCTTCTTCTCCAGGTAACTGTTGTATCTTCTAAATTCCACCTTGGCTGGATCTGTTACAACCAACCAACTCCACAAGGTCAATAATGAAAACATTTGATGTATAATGATGTATACATTTGATCAGCATCCACTTAAGTTAAATAAAGTTCTTTAGATAGCAAAAGATGTCATTCTTGCTCAGCTAATTGAAGCTCTCTCAAATATGTCTAACTCGCTCTCTATTGGCTCTTGGGTTTCCTTCTGACTTGAAAGTATCAGAGCAGATTGGCCTTGCTGGTGACTTGAAAGTATCATAGAAGATGGGCCTTGTTGTTGGAGTGCTACGTTATGCATTGAGCAATTTTCAGGGCAAGTGGCCTGGTAAGTATTACCTTTCTCGGGCATTTGCAAATTTGTTACCATTCAGTGTCTTGTAACATGCTCAAATTATATGCACATGCATGCATGCGAATCTTTTATTTTCAGGCGAAGATTCTTGGATGCAGACTTTTAGGCAGGAGCTCAATGCTCTTAGTGAGATGCTCAGAAAATTGCAGCATGATAAATTTCCCAATTTGGACGATTCGCCCGATTTAGAAGGAAAGAAATTGCAGCATTGATAGCATATAAATCATTTGGGTTAGACAAGGAACTTATTTTTGTGGTGTGATATGAATCGATAAAGCATTGCTTTGAAAAATTGGGGGAGATCACATATAAGATGTTTTGTTTGAATAAAATGTAAAAATACTTCTTTGGACCATCAAAATTTTTCCAGGGTGGCTAGATATAAGTGTTGGTAGAAGGCTTTAAGTAGTCTTTTGTGGGCAAAAAACTAGTTAGTTTTGTGACCTGGATAACTATATATGTAAATATGTAATTACAATTCTAATGAGATGAATTTGAGGAACTGTTCCAATATTAAAGCGAAATGGTGTTTTTCCAATGCGGAAGTCACTTTTTTTCCTGTGGTGTTTTTCATCAATTGTAAATTTAGAAATTTTAACCATTTAGCACAGTATTTTAGAAGTTGTGTTCACCAATTATGAAGCAGTTAGCAAAATTTTATGGAAAATGTTCTACGGAGAATGAATGCAAGAGGGGTTAATTTTTTTCCTGCTTTTTATATTTATTTAAAGTTTTTGTTTGTGGGAAGACATTTTTTAAGTTGTTTGGAGTCAACACTACATTGGGGGAAATCCATTTTGTTTAGGCACCAAGAGATTAGACCCAACTGCAAGAATTAGGCGTATCAAAAAGATAGGCAGTGTACTTAGGGGCCTAGGGCTATGTTTTAGCTTCTTTTGGGGCGTGGATGTTTTATTTAAACATTCTTACTTATAAGTTGAAAGCTGAAATTTGTGTTATGATAACATATGATACCATCTCTGTCAAATCTTGCCATCGAGCAATGCGACCAGGTTTCTATACTATTTCTTTAAACCAGTGTTCCACGGGGACGCATTTCCCCTAAAAAATGACCCGTTCCGGAAACGGGGACATCCCGGGGACGGGGGGACGGGTACTTGGCGTCCCCCGCCGTCCCGCCACTGCCACTGGAGCTTCGCCGGAGACGGGGAGACGCCTAGGCGTTTCTTGGGAGGCTAGGAATTTTCATTTTTTCCTCATATCCTTTCTATTTCTCAAATCCTTTTTATTTTCTAATTTCTATTTGCAAACTGCAAAGTAAAATTTCAAATTTGTTAACTTATTTCAATTTTCAATGTTCATTGTTTCAATTTGTTAAAGTAGGCTGATTTTATTTTAATTTTGTGAAATGCAGTGTCACTTTCACGATGAGCACCCAAGACATGAGTGGGGATGACATGGAAATTCACTCTCATAGTGAACATGATTCAGATTTTGAACCTGAGAATGAGGGGGATGACCATGGGGCTGATCCTGCAGCCCAATCTAGTTCCATGGCGAGTGCACCAGCTAGTACAGGTTGCCCTTCAGAAACTTTGGCAGAGTTTGCTAGGGGTCATTTTGATCCGAAGTCTCCTCTCAAACAGTTTGCTACAAGAATACAAAGCACATCAAGTTCAGGTGGGGGAACAAGGAAGTGGAAGTGCAACATTTGTCATATGGAATGGTTTGGTAGCATCACTCGAGTGAATGCACACTTTCTTTTTTGGACAGGAAAAGGTGTGGAGCCTTGTAAGTTTTTGAAGGAGGCTAAAAATATAAAATATAGAATGGAGTTTAACAAGCTTTGGGGCATTCCAGATGACACAAATATTTTAGTCCCTACTACTTTGACTGCTAGGGCAGCCCTTCAGCAAATCCAGCATGCATCAGTGCCACATACTTTTCAGACGGGAGGAATGATGTTTGGATCTTCATCCACTTCCACTTCTGCAAATCCAGCATGCATCAGTGCCACATACTTTTCAGATGGGAGGAATGATGTTTGGATCTTCATCCACTTCCACTTCTAGTGTCGCTAGGGGGACAGCCATAGGGAAACGCAAGTTGCAGACATCACAAAGTAACCCCATAGCTAATATGTTTAATGTGCAGTTGAGAGATGAGATAGATGAATCCATTGGCAAGTTCTTTTTTGCCAATGGAATTCCATTTCATGTTACACGGTCTCCTTATTATAGGGAGATGATGGCTATGGTGGCTAAGGGAGGAACATCATATGTGCCACCAGGTGAGACAAAAATGAGGACCTCGATCTTGGATAAGTGCTATTCCAAGATCAATATTTTGATGGAGAAGATGAAGGCATGTTGGGTGGCATCTGGGTGCAGTATAGTTATGGATGGGTGGACGGACATTAGCCATCGTCCACTCATCAACATCATGGTCACATGTGCAGAGGGCCCATACTTCCTTAGAGCAGTTGATTGTACAGGGCATCGCAAAGATGCTGATTTTCAGTTTCATCTCCTCAGGGAGGCTATTGAGGAGGTTGGGCCACAAAATGTGGTCCAAGTAATCACAGATGCAGCCCATGTGTGTAAAGCAGCAGGGAAACTCATTGAGGCAGCCTATAGACATATTTGGTGGACCCCATGTTGTGTGCATGCCATGAACAATGCACTCAAGGACATGGGGAAGATTGATTGGATTAGAGGAGTGGTCACTGATGCGAGAGATGTGCAGATGTTTATCTGCAACCACCACACTTCCCATGCACTCTTCAGGACCTTCGTGAAGAAGGAGTTCTTGAAACCGGTGGAGACCCGATATGCATCATATTTCATTCTCTTGGAGAGAATGATTGAGTTGCAAGAGGCATTGCAAGTCATGGTTATGACTAATGAGTGGAATAGGTGGGCCGAGGCCAAGACAGCACAGGGGAGAAGGGTGAAGGAGATAGTGAAGAGTGATGTGTTTTGGACTGATGCGAAATACATTGTCTCCATCATTTCTCCAGTATTCCAGGTTATCAGATATGGGGATGGGGATGCACCTAACCTTGGAGAGGTGTATGAGTGCATCGACTCTATGCTTGACCAGATGAGGGCTACTGTGCAAGTGAAGGACCCCTCTCTAGCATTCTACAATGAGCACATCCGGCCAATCATTCAGCGCAGATGGGACAAGTTGAACACTCCTTTGCATATGGCTGCCTTTGCCTTGAATCCTAAGTGGTACATGGCTAGACCAGGTAGAGTGACACCGATTCAGGATGATGAGGTGAAGGCAGGTTTCTTTAGGTGCATAGAGAAGATGTATGATTCTACAGATGCCAGCACAATTCGCACTGAGTGGACCAGATTTGCCACTCTTAGAGGCTATTCAGATGCAGCAAAGGTGGATATAGTTTCTATGGCACAGGAGGACCCACTTTTGTGGTGGAATTGTCATGGTTCGAAATCTTTGACCACCACTCTAGCTATTCGTCTGCTATCCCAGGTTTCCAGTTCTTCAGCTGCTGAGAGGAACTGGTCTACATATAGCTTCATCCACTCTCTTAAGAGGAACAGACTTACCTCTAAGAGAGCAGAGAAGCTTGTGGCTGTACACAGTGCTTTGCGTATCATGGACCGCAAGACAATTGTGTACAAGGAGAGTCCAGCGGCACGATGGGATGTGGAGCCAGAGGAGCCTTCACAGATTGATGAGGATGATCCTACCACTTCAGATGCAGGGCTGGTTGGTGTGAGCTTGAGGGATCTTGACCATGTGGAGTCCAGCAGTTCCAGTGATGGGGAGTTTGGAGATGATTAGAGGCCTCCATTCACTACATTTTGAGTTTCGACATTTTGGCATTTTGTCTTTTCAGTTTTCATTTTGTAATGCTACTTATTGTAATGAACTAATGATGAATCATGTAATCAATTAATCATCTTTATAGACTTTGTCATATCATCATATCTCATATGACATCAGATATTTATATTTGGGGATATAAATTTATAATAGAAATCTCCAATTTGACAATTTCATTTGTCAAATTTTATTTAGCAATTAGCATTCAAATATCTTCGTATTTAGATTTAGTATTTCAAATTTTGCCATGTTATAACTTTAAATTTTAGTATTTTACTAATTTCCTATAGTTTCATTTGAAATGTAATTCTTATACTGCTATACTATTATACATATTTTCAAAACTAGTTTTTCAAGTACTATAAGTATATGTATAACTATATCAGCACCACCACCCCGCCACCCCCCCACCGCCGTCCCCCCGCCGTCTCCCCGCCGTCCCCAAACTTAGGCCCTTTGTCCCCTCGTCTCCGAAACTCGTTTCCCCCTCCCCCCGTTTCCCCGTCCCCCAGGCCCGTGGAACACTGCTTTAAACCCTAATCTCAGAAAGCTCGAAATCTCAATTTTTAATATCCATGGCATTTCCATTCAGACTATCCAAGATTGCTCAAAGCTGTTGTTTCTTTGTTTATTTTAAATTGATTTTAGCATTTGAAGACAATTTCAGCATTCAATTGGAAGTTCAGCCCTGATAGGACTGTTTGATTGTCTATTTATGCTGGCATTTGTTGGTAGTTTAGGATTCATGCAATAGGAAAAACAATCAGCAGAATCTAGGGAAAATTAAGTCCTCAAACCTTTGTACTCCTTTTGATTTCTTAAAGTGTAAGTCTATTATGACATTGAGATTACTATTGTTGCCTTATTTAGGAGTACCAATGACTCTTTACCCACGTTCATATAAGCTAAAGTGTTTGGGATATATTGTTGTTTTCATTTGTTATGCATTTTAGAATAAGAAGAGATTGCTTATTCTATACTAATCTAAGTAAATCAGTGGTTAAATATAATTACTATAATTTTCCAGCCCACTAAAAATCTACTAGAGCTACTTGGTGATCAGAATGCTTAGGATAGCTTATTACGGCAATAAAGATAGCACCCTGCTGACTGGACATAGTATTAACAAGTATCTTATGCTATAGATGTTATACCGTTGAAAGAACTTCTGGGAATGTATACCTATCGTGGTGCCAGTGCTTCTGAATTTCATAATCCAATGACTTAAACATGGGTAGACCCAGTATCTGGGTTACTAGCTTCAAGTAAGCCCTACCAATTATTTTTCCATTTATCATATAGGTGAAAGAAAAATTAGCAATTTCATTCTCTCTATTTAGATCAAATCTCTTCCGACTATGCACTCAATGTCTGAATATTTGCAATATTTCAGTGGTAGGTTTGACATCTCTTTCC
This sequence comes from Sequoia sempervirens, assembly GCA_007258455.2. Taxonomy (NCBI): domain Eukaryota; kingdom Viridiplantae; phylum Streptophyta; class Pinopsida; order Cupressales; family Cupressaceae; genus Sequoia; species Sequoia sempervirens. The sequence continues at coordinate 13,561 of VDFB02016356.1, forward strand.
AGCTAGGAATCTAACTGCATTACACTAGTAGATAAAGATAGCCACAATAAAGCCCCTGACAGAGGACTAACTATGCTTCAACCTTTGATTCTCTTGCTTCAGAATTTCTTTTCGCCCATTGATATCACTTATATGGCTAAAAACACTATACTCTGGCCCTAGACTGGAGGATCAACTAGATTTCATTAGGTTAAAAGAAATGTGATGGATATGCTCCATTTCATGATTTTATCCTTGCAGCACATTGCTTTCAATTAAAAGGCCTTGTCAATGGGAAATCCATTTTTTCCCATAAAAGGTTAATGGGAGAATTAATGAAAGCCCCTAATTATAATGACATTTTATGAGTATGCTGCCCACAATTTATTCAACACAGTCGGCAGCAGAGTGAGGAGCATTGGGTAAGTGGGCATTTTCCTAGCCAGAATGATATATGTAGAGGAACCATATATCTATATATTGTCTTCATCAAAGTGTTTTTATCCTATCCTCCATAGATGATATAATACACGCAGGTGCTTGTGGTTCTTTACAGCATCCAAGCGCATACATACAAAATTATTTGCTTTTGTATCAGTCACAATTTGTGCTGTTGGTACGTATAATGAATCTAATACCTATGATGGGGATGGTCCATCAAAGTTTTCAGGTCTTTGCTGTTCACTGCACAACTACTGCTGATGCTGTAAATGCAATGGTTGCCAGAGCTATTTTTGCAGAGTGAATAGTAGAGATCAGACCATCTTCAGAGTTTTGTGCTATAATACTGGGCCTTGTAGCTTAAAGGGATTGGTGTACCTAAAATGGCTAAAATTTTAAAAAGATTGTGTATGCAACCATCGTTTAGAAGAGCTATAGGAAGTGGTTTTAAGGATTTATAATTAACTGTAGTAGGAAATTTCTCTAAACTACTTTATTTTTACATTCCGTTGTGAATGAGGCAGGGTGTATTCGAGATATCCAAACATGACTATGAAATATGACGTCTTTGAGGAGACACTCATTTAGCAGTAAGTTTGTTTTACAACATTTATGATTTGTCTTAGACATGTATATTAATCAAGGCGCTTTTATGCATTCTTTGACAAGGATTTGAATAACATGTACATTGGGAAATCAAATTCAATGCGTCCTTTGGACTATGTGGCAGATTTTGTGTTCCTTTCTGGTCATGTTACAATGCAGATGTTCCTGGTAAACATCTCCATTACTTACTCAAATAGACCCTCCGCTAACATCTCATACTCCCATTGCTTTGCCCCAATGGAGAAGCAGGCAATAAATTCCAGGTGATTATAAATTGTTGCACGTACAAATTGTTCTTCCTTCTCTTAATACTTTGTCTTAATCATACCAACATTGCTGTAGTATGCACCAAGGGAATTTAAAATGGCAATTCTGTCATACCTCACACCAGCATAGTACTCATCAACTTCTGGACTAGCACCTTCCTCCAGTATTTGTCAAAACTCCTCAACTTTGCCTTGCTTGAAATATTCTCTTCCTATAATCAGCCATAAATCGAGAGGAGCTTGCTCTACTTTCAGGATGTCAAGAATGTCAGTGGCATCTCTTGGTAGTTGATGCAATGCTACTTTCACTTCTTCCTTTGAATTTGGCACTCGTATGTATACACACCCCATTCTTCCAAGCAGGTTCCTTCTCTGCCACAAATTCTCCTTATATAATACTGCAGTTGGTTTCAATGATATGTGCAAAGACAACCCAATAACGTTCAGCTAATTATAAAAGACTATCGGCATATTCCTTGCAGCTCCCCCGGCTGCAAGTGCTAGTAGTGAATAATGTGCATGTGTGTCTGCAGATATGACGACACTAATATGAACATCATAGGGTCTTAAAGTAAGATATCATGGTAATAGTCTTAGAGTATTGTATACTATGGTACAAAGTGCTTCATGTGAAGGTTTAAACATATTTATAATGTGTGTGAATGGGCGTGTACATACACTTCCATTTTAGATATTGGAGATCAATGAAAACTTAATGAAATTGAAATTGTTTATGGAAAAGGTTACTCCTGAACTTGAGTTCTGCATGATAACCCATATTTGTCTGAGGAAGGTATTCACTTTGTAAATTGCATATAAAAATGAATAGGAATGCATGACATTTACTATCTAAGGTATATGTATGAATGTAAATACTACTACCTAAAGTTGTACATAGAAGGATTCATATGCATGAATGTATTTTTCTTTGATTAATAACGTATATATATTATTAATATCTATATATGTATAAATATATTCATACCTATGTTATACCTTCTTTAAAATTATTTATTTGTATATTTTCATTTCTATTGAAAACCTCCAAAATCTATGGTGAAATTAATTTGCAAGTGCTAGAATGCATCTTCATATGTACTGGTGATTCACTCACCTTTCTTATTAACATTGAATTGCTTAAACCTTTTCATGATTCTATTTGATCTTTCCTTGTCTAATTGTTAAATGCATTTACTTTATGCTAGAGAATTTGTAATTTGAAATCTTGAGGTATGAAAGTCAGTAAATGAATAGTTAGGAAAAAAATTGTCTTCATTGTGTTTTGGGGAAATTTTCCTTCCAAGAAGGTGCCGAATGTGGATAAACAAGGAGCATAGATTCCGCTTTCTCTAGATCTACTATTTTATTTTTTTATACGACATTATACTTGGCCGAGCTTGTAGACCATCAAAATAGATGGACATGTTTTATATTGTTGCTCTCTGCCACATCCTAGCATTGAACCTTGCATGTTCTAGCAGATAGAAATGCATGTAGTTATGCTAGGCACACAACAAGATTCCATCCTACCATCAATATATTTTTGCTAAGTATTCCATGTAGGGTCGGTGGTTCTTCATTTCAAAAAGAACTCTCCAAGAAAACATAGCTTCATGGCTGGGCGGAAAAAGTGTCTGGACCTTATTATCATCCTTTAGTTGTAGGGTGGATGTTGGATTGGACTTATGTGGATACCCAAACATTTTTATTTGTTTACCATATGTTCTCATGATGTAACTTATTGATGAATTATTGGCGGGCATTGCCAATTCAGACTTGTATATCAATATCCCATGTATTTTATCCTTGAAAAATGAATGAAGAATAGGAAATTTTTCATGGCATATAATGGAAATAATTATATTGGAAGTTGCAAATTTGATTTAATTATTTTCACTTAAAATTATTTAGAATTTACTTGAGTTTTAGCGCTTTATAGAGAGAGAGAGGGGGGGGGAGGAACGAAAGGTAGGGTAGAGAGAGTAGATGGAAAGAGAGAGGGGGAGAGAGAAAGGGGGGAGAGAGAGAGAGAGAGAGAGAGAGAGAGAGAGAGAGGGAGGCAAGGGAGGGAGGGAGATAGAGAGGAGAGAGAGAGAAGGATGGACAGGTAGATAGGTATTTCTTGAGATCAAGGGAGAGAGATTCAAATACAGGGATGAAGATAGTGAGAGAGAGATCTAGAGCATGAGATGAACAATTAGTGAGATATCTATAGGTAGAGAGAGAGATGATAGAACTTGCTGATTATTGAAATTTGACCTAATTACTAAAATTTGACATGTTGATTATTCAAATTTGATTGTATAGAAAATTATAAGATCTTTCAAAAAGTAGAATTTACATTATAACTCCAAGAGATCCAAAACCACTCTCAAACATCTTGAAACTATAAATTTTTTCATGTACATAGTTTCACTGGTAGACAAAGACAAAGACAAAAAAAATAAGAGTTCAACAAAATATATTTTCAAAACTCATCATTCACATTTGGCAAGCACCAAATTTGGCACTTGCCAAATGGATTGCATTGAAAAAATAGCAACCCTTAGGCTCAACCATCTGATTCAAGTAAAAACAAAAGTGGCATCTTTTTTGTGTCAAAACTTGGTGCACATACCCATAATGTCAACCTATAAATATTGATCCAATCAATGACCACTATACATGCTTATAGTTCTATCTATTAATGTCCCATTTACCTTCTCTATAATGCCCTTTTGTTATAAAACATATGAAATTATTTTCCTTTTGTTATAAAATATATGAAATTATTTTTAGCCAATAGGCTATATATAGAGTGAATGTTGAGCCGAAACCTATCTCACGCTGGTATACAACCATTTTTTATTAGTATACAACTCTTGTTAAACCTCTTTTAATCTCTTGTTGAACCTCTTTTACTCTTTTGCCTATATATCATGTTTTCCTGGATTGTCGATGGATGAAGATAGTTATTATTAATTGAATTGTAATGGAGGGCAGCTTAATAGAATGTTGATTATGATCATATATGCTACTTTAAATCGTGTCATTGTGTACCCTATTTTCTAGAAGAAACTTCACCCCTCTTCAACAAATATCACGTAACAAACTTTCCTTGCATCATGAAATGTTTCCTAAATATGCTTTGCTTTCCAATAAATGAAGTTGAATGTGAGGGGAGTTTGCATGTGGTTGTTTGAATAAATCAATTCCAAAAGAAAAATTGAAAAACTATTAATAAGGGTGTTTGCTTGTTTTACATTGAAAACACTCTAGCTGCCTTGTTTTAGTGTTTTTTATTCAAGGGGTAAATGCTTTTGACCAGAGCTATGAACCGGAATACAACCATTCAACAATACCACCCCAACAGGGTTTGAACCTTGGTGGCAAGAACAACAATGCCACCTTTAAACCATCACACCATGCCAATACCAAGAAAAGCTTTGTTTTAGTGTTAAAAACACCCCACTTGCCCATTTAAGTGTTTAGTGTTGTCATTCTTATTTATCTTGATTTTAACTCAGAAAATTTCAATCTTTGGCCAAGTTCATTGGGTTACAGGAATTACTACTCTCTTTCGAAGTTCCTTTTTAACACATTTATGTTGTTTTATCTTTACTTTTTTTGGTTTCAACATATAGTAATATTTGTGTAGTTCCGCTTTCTTTATTATCTTTGTTGTGTTAATTTATTTTCTGTTTAAAAGATTAATGAAGCCAGTAATGTGTGCATGTTGTTCAGGTCCTTTTGGTAGTCACACATATCTCATATTCAATATCTCTTTGCATTTGTGAAAGACATCAACTCTTTGTCATCCTTTAAAATATTAAATTTATTTCATTTGTACTATTAGCACATTCATGACAACCTAGTTTCTCTTTGTGACCTATCAAATTTGGTATTGTTGTAGATTGACTTTTGCCAAATGACTTTCTAGTGGTTGCTTAAATATAGTTTTATCCCTCCCAGGTGTTGCAACCTGCAAAGTTTTTTTTCAATTTGAAATACATTTTCTTGTTAACAACCTTTAGATTATGACTTGTCCTTTCACATTTGTGAAAACTTATTCATTGACTTCTTAATCTCTGGAAAACCATTTTTCTAAATCATGATGTCTTTTACTTTTCTTTTGCTTTAGTTGTAGGATTTTTGTACACTCCATGATTGTCACAATCATATGAATCAACACTCCTCTCTTTTATGAAGGAAGCCTACACTTTGTCCCTTAAATAGTCCATTTTTTGTGCAAAGTACCATTTTGAAGCCCAATGTTGAAGTTTTTGCAAAAAGGAATTTATTTCCTTTAAATTTCAGAGGTCTCAAAATGAGCTTCAAAAGTTAACATAGCTGCTCCCACTATTGAACTTGAAAGCATTTTTGAAAGACCAATGGCAGATTTTTTTCAATTTATGAGTACAACATGAAAGGGCAATCAACATGATAGACATACCTTGTAAAAATGGAGAATTTTGTCATGTTTGGCGCACATTTTTTATTGTCCATGTGTCCCTGTTGTCTTCTTCTTGACCATGTTTTCTACTTTTCAAATAATATCACCTTATTGTACTACATATCTTATTCATGTTGAACCTTTGTTTCAATTTGACATTTTTCCTTTTAGCTAACACAAAATCCACAAATTGTTTTCTATGTTCTTTTTCCATAAGACAGGTAAGAAGAAGCTATGTGTTTGTAAAGAGATGTCAATTTACATATTGTTTTTCACTTTATGAACAAAATAGTTATATTTCATAACGAAAGTTGTAGATAGCTTATGAATCATTATACAAATAGTATATTGTTTACAATTTGTACAATTTAATTTCATTTAGCCAATGGACAACTTTCATGAACCAACAAATATTATTGAAATCTCAAGTAGTGATAGCTCCCCAATTCTCTCTACCAATTCATCTCCATTGATGAATTAGAATGGCATTCCTATAGGACCCATACACGATTTTGTAAGTAACATTACAGTTAGTCGCATAGAATTGATACAACAAGCAAAGACCACTGTTGCAAATGTTGAAAGTGTGAAGGAGTATGACATTCAATCAATTGAAATTGCATTACACTAATTTCATTCAACTTGTGAAAAATTGACTTCCTTCTACACTTTCCTTCGTGAACTACATGCTGATGAGTACTATTCACAAGGTGGTTCTACCTACATTAAAGTAGCATTTCACAACTGCTTAAGTGATTTTTAGTATACTTTTGCTCTATAAATATGTATATAAAATGTGATGTACAAAATGTAACTACACCTTCTAATAGTTTATGCACAATTAGCTATATTTTGCATTCCTACAAGAAACGTAAGCTCCTCAATACTACAAATAGAGAAGTTCTCCTTGCATCAAAGGCTCATTTTCAGTACTACTAAAATACCATGTAATACAATTTTGTTATATATATAATATTATTTGCCAAATTTTATTTAGATAAAGTTACAAAATTTGTACAGGATGTTCAAATCCCAATAGAACCAATGGAAACAATATTGTTGTGCGAGTTGATATAATTGCATAACAAAATGTACATAGAATGCAAGGTTGCCTGTTTACAGGGCACATTTTGAGCTGTAAGGAGATATAAAGAATTTTATTATGTCCTTCACCCCCCAAGGACTTTTCCTCTACATCTTTATTTGGTGTAACTAAAGTCTATCTTCACAGAATGTAGATATCAGATTTCCATTCAAACATTTCTTAAAAAATAAGAAGAATAACAATTGAGAACTAAAAATTCTTATGATCTTTCCCAGAAAATTACTGCCTACAATATTTTTGTAATTACCATCAACTATATACAGCCATAAATACATTTTAAACTATAGGTAACAAAAGGAATGACCATCTCCTTCCTTATTGACTTCACTGGAAAGAAAAAGAGACAGGCACATAATCTCAAATTATAAGTATTAAATAAAGGAAAAGACAAGAATGACAAAACCCAAGGTATTAAAACTTACAAGTGGTACAGAGGGATGCCCATAAATTCCTCCAGATTGGTACACAATAACATAGGGAGGAGTTGTTTCATAAGCTGGCATTAATGGCTAAACCAAGCATAGATACCATTCTATAAGATTAGTTAAATTGTTAAAGGTTTTGAAGCTTTTATGCTTTTATTTGGTGGGCACAGGCAAACAATTTGAGGCTTTGAATTTTTTTTTGACTATTTAATCTGTATATTTTTTTTAATGGAACATAATGTCCATAAAGGAATTTCAATATATATATATATTTCAACAACATTTGTGCTTAACCAACAATCAAGGATAAAGGGCTTATGACCAATTTGACAACATATGATAAAGGACTAATGACCAATTTGACAACATATGATAAAGGGCTAATGACCAATTTGACTATCATATGTGGTATTGAAACTGAAGCAACAACCTAATAGCTAGTGTCAATTATGGTTGGGCAATTATTTCTTTAGACAATAATGTGGCACTTATTTTCAGTAGGGAAGAGTTGATGATATGGTAATTGATTGTTTCATAGCTTGTGAAAAGACAATTGCAAGAAAAAAGTATAAAATACTTTCAAGATACAATAGCTTTGAATGAATTAAGTTAGAAGTCATAGTAAGCCAAATATCATCTGCCAGATTTATAATTTTTTCAATATTATAGTAGGTTTATAAATTCCTCCATATGGATACACAATAGCATAGGGAGGAGTTGTTCCATAAGCTAGAATTAATGGCTAAACCAAGCACATATACCATTGTATAAGATTAGTTAAATTGTTAAAGGTTTTGAAGCTTCTCTATCAAAAGCACTAGTAAAACACAAAAATCTCAAGCACATTGCAACACAAGGGCCTTCTTCCATTTGTCCATCAACTTCCCATGGTTGGCAATGCCATGTGGAGTGGTAGAGTACAACATGAAATAAAAAAAATTGTATTTGCATGTGTTACCATACTGATATTGCTCACTAATTGGAATCTCATAGTACTCCAACATATGAAAAATTATAAGTGGAACATAATAGAACTTTGTGCCCTTATCCCATGCCTTAAACACATTTAGAATAATCCGTCCAAATATTCAATATAGTGTTGACTTCAATGGTGGAGGTAAAAGACTATCTAAAACCCTTAGAATCTACAAAAAAAAGGCATGGTTTCATTAGATGCTTAGCCATTAGGAGAGAATAGAAAGAAGGATAGCATTCCATAAACGTTCAAGATATCAAAGACGCTATGAAACCTTCATAGTTTGTTAAGGATTACTATACACCTTACAAATCGTTCCAGCAGAAGAATTGTATTATAACTCAATTTTTTAGTTCTCAAGACTAAAAACCCACATGATTTCATATTTCAAGTAATTTTTGAAGAATTCTACAGTCTTGTATTATTGAACTTAAAACATCTTATATCAATAAAATTAGATTTTTACCTTCTCAAAATGTTGGTTTTTTGGTGTCATATGATGATTGATAAATATTTTTATGATTTTCATATAATTCCTTATACATTTTCTCATCCTATTACATACTTGCATACTAAGTTCTAGTTAATTGCGTGCATGTTGTGAGATGGGTTGGAGGAATCTACTATGCCAACACTTTTCTAATACAAACATTGTGATTCATTTCAAAAGGCAATAGAATAAATCAATAATACGATAGCTATATGATCACTTGATGTGCTCATTCATATTATACTAGTAGTTGCACAATATTTATGTGTAATGTAATAGCTGATAGGAAATAATCTTGCCAACCACAGACCGATTTTGTTTTATCATAAATTTCTCCCTAGCGGCGTTAGGATTTCCTCAAACCTGCAGGTTTCCATTCTGATCATCCCAATCCCCGCGTCAAAGTGGTGTTGGGGTTTCTCAATCTCTACATCGCCAGTGAGAAGAACTATTGCTTCGCCAAATCCAATGCACAGGAGAAAATACAGATAGAGGTTAAAAGATTGGTTGAAATGTACAAGGGGGGAAAACTGGGCATAACAATCATGAGCCATGGCCTTGGGATTCAAGAAAACAGCTTCAATTTTAGTTGAAATGTGAGTCATGATATAAATGTTTCACACCCCTTTTTGGGGGTTTTTAGATAAAATAATCACTAGTTATTGCAGGTCACAAGATTTGAGGGAGGGCGAATTTGTATAGGAAGCAAATTTCATTATACTACAGCAGACGAAAATTTGTTTTGGCATTTTATGAAATCATGGGCAGAGTGCAGCAGAAGTCTTCCTATTTCGAAACCCCCCTCCACTTTAAGACAATGTTCAAAGCAGAATATGAGATGGCAATGGGGATATCTTACGAGGCCCATCAAGGGATTAACAACCAATTGGCATGATTATATTACTATGTGCTATCTTTGAATAATACCCAAAGACTGCAACAATGATTATATTACTATGTACTAGAGAAGTTATCTACATCAAATTCCTCCATGTCACTTGGGTTTGTTGTTCTTGCAAACTACCTTGGATGAATGATGTTATTAGGAGTTTGAAAAATAGAGGATATGGTGCAATATTTCCCCTGCCCCCCCTTTATTGTTTGAAAGAAAACTTAATGTGTAAAAATCAACACACTTTTTGTTGGCTTGAGTTGCTTGCTTGCCATATTTCTCTATATTTTCTTTTTATTGTCTTCAACTAATTTCATTGTTTTTCTATATAATATATAGATAGGATTTCCACACTTCAAAACATATTTACACTCGATTTCCACACTCCACACTATTAATTTCTGGAAAAACTTACACAATCCAGAAGATTCTTACACTAGCATATGTATGGTTTGGTAAAATAAAACCCTTCAATGTGTAGGCCAAACAAAAAACAATTAAAAAAACACAGTAATGAGGAGCCTTTGCTTGTGAGGTGAAGGAATGGCGGTGGCTGCTTAGACCATTTGCATACATGTCAAAAGTCCATACTGTTCTCTTCTGCACGTCCACCACACCGACTCACTTGGCCTGAATTTCTCAGACGTGTCCAACATTAACTTCGTATTCCTACACTCTTCCCTTGCCCAAACAAATGTCCCTCTGCCAATTATACAAAAATCAATTTCATTCTACGCAGCAAATGGCGTGCAGGCTAACAAAGCTTTAGTCCACGCTGAAAATGGCATCTCTGCCCTCCACAACACTCAGGCAATCATCGTCATCACAGACAAATCTTTTCAGCAGCCACAGATGAAGCATCGGCCGTAAGCGCGATTTCTTTGCGGTGGCATCAAACCCTAGAATTTTCTTCGCCTGCCTCAAATCCTCATATCTTCCCTTGTCGGTAAGTCGTTTACCAATTAGCCAGAACTGCCTTGTCTTCCTAGCCTCTTCGCCCGTTACCCCGAAATGAGAAATTAACCCCAATCCCTCCTATCCAATCCCCGGTGAGCCTCCAACCACCCCTGAGGAACCACCCTTTCCATCAGAATCCCCTGTGCCTTTACAGCCGGAAGTACCCGCCAAACCAGAGGTTCCCGCGTCGCCTGACCCTTCCTGACCTTCCGAGCTCTCCTATGTTGATCCCTCTCCACGGCTAGAAATTTCACCGCCCAATAAGAGAAAAACCTATCCCGTAAAGCCGCCCATAGAAGTGTCGCTGAGAACCATTGGCATTCGAGACCCACCACTATATCCTCCAGGTTCTCTGCCGTCTGATATCGTTCCGCTAGTTACCCCTCCAGGTATGCCTCCAGATGTTCCGCCAAATGTTCCGCCATTTCCACCTCCAGATGTTTCCCCAATTCCCTCGCCAGATTTCCCTCCGTTTCCATGCCCTCCACCTCTTGACCCGTTTCTGCCTATTCCTACACCGCCTATTATGTGAGACTGGCCTTTGCAGGTTCCATGGATACCAATTTTAAATATTATCGGCTTCTAGTAATGTATTGTTCTCTAGCTCAGGGGCATTGCTAAATATCTAGAGGTGGTTTTTTTCACTCGTTTCTTATTTTCATGTATATTCATTTCCTCAATCTCACAACGTAATATTTTGGCAGTCGGCTGTATAGAGCTTAACAAACAAGTATATTACTGTAATTTGTTTTTCAACTCCATTTTATATGCTCATTCTTATAATGCTATGAAAATTCATTGGCCGATTCGTTCCAGAGTTTCATTGTTGCTCTTTGTATGCTATTTTACCATTCTGTAGTTGTAACTCCTTCTCTCTTTAATCCATTTTTTCTTTATCTATGATTATGCCGATATGCTTTACCATTAGTGGAAATCGTTTGTGTAAGTACATCTACAGTTTCAAATCAATGTTTAAAATAGGAGATTGTAATTTTTGTAAATACTCATGAATTTTGTGGAGAAAAAGTGATTCGTAAAAATTCAGGAAGCCTATTCCCCAATCAGGTGCAATGCGTATGTCGATAGTATAGGGGACTCCTGAGGAAAGCCTGAAACTTTCACCGTGCACAGTACTCTCCGTCAATTCGGCAGCAGGAAGCCTGAAACATTTTTGTGGCATCAGACTGGAGGAGATCCCGGTGCTATCTCCCCACGTAAATAGCTTAGATCGGCTAATAATACTTTATCTTTGATTAATTAGTAAAGATGTATTTTCTAGATTTGCTTCACTACATCACCACAGTGCTGCTGAATCTTGTTTATATTCTTTGATGATTTATTCAAGTATATGTAGGTTGTCTATGGGCAAGGGCCCATTGGTGTTAGCGTGCACAGAACAATCACATGGAATCTACTGGTCTAAGTGAACAACATGATATAGTTGTATGGTTTCATCTTTACTGATTATATTATGCCTGAAATGTGGTAGGATGATGTTGAAAATGATATCAATTATGCTAGACCTAGTCGCAGTTTTAACATGATAGTATGACACAAACAGGGGACGCTTTGTTTTTGCAGAGTTTGCTAAATCATTGGCATTTGGTACCAAGTAGTACCAATCTTAAACAAATGATTTACAACAACTAGGTGGTATTCTGTCATTCATATGACCTGTGATTGTTGTGGGTAGCCAGGTGGTAGATATAGTAAGGTGCAATGTATGGCTGCAGGCTTCTAGTTGCTGGTCTGCTACAACAACTTCTTGAAACATTTTTCTTGAAGAAGTATTTTTATAAAACTATATTTTGAACAATCGTTACAATTGGACAATGATACATATGCATCTACGGTGTCTCCCATCACCATTTGCATATGCATATTGATCTTTTAGGAGAGGATGGAGTCCATAATCATACCAAACAATATCAAAAGAGGGAGATTGGGTTGCTATTTTAATATGAGATAGTTGGGACCGTTAAAGACACGAAAGAGTTGCTTGTCTTAAACTAAAAGTGTTCATGCTAATTGAGATGACAAACTACCCTGTAACATAATCTCTGATGCACCTAAAATTTTTTAAGTCATTATATCATATTTGTCAGGCATCATTACATTCCACAATCAGATATTGGGTGAGGATAAAATCTATTATTTTTGGGTTTTTCCTCTGATTAAATTTCATCATACATAGGGAGAAGACAACTCAGACTAAGCTATTGAACTTATTTATTTTAGATCCTCAGTGTATTGTTTCTATCATTTGGTTCTTTCTGCTGCATTGATCATGTCAAAGACAGGATAATTTGGATTGTCTAGAACTTATGTTGACTGTGCACACCTGACCATGAATCTGATTGGAAGATATGTTCATGCAGTCAGGATGTAGGTCAAGCATGCAACACAGTTCTCTTCAGATCTAACAAGTTGTACATTAAAATGATAAGTCCATTATTAATGCCAAAACTAGAATATGAGTGTCGTACATTTATCCTCATAAAAAAATAATTCTAAATTGTTGGTGGTGTCTTACCTTTAGGTGTTTGTATACATTTGCTTTATTAATATATGTTTTTCCATGTGCCTCAAAGTCTTGTGATTGGAAGATAAATTGTTGTTCTTGCAAGTTCTGGTTAATTCTGATAATTCTGGTTAGTTTTTATTCTACCATATGTTCCTTCAATGTTTTACCATTGTTAATAATGCACTAGTATTTTGTCCATTGATTGAAACCCACTTTTTCAGTTATGCTTATACCATTGAATGCATTTTCTAACCAAAAAAACACTACTTACAAATTAACTTTTCTTCTTATTGTTCTTAAAAATGCAGCAAGTTCATTGGTACAAGTGACCATTTTGATATACACACCTGAACAAAATCACAATTAGAGGTATTCCTAAAAATTTACTTCTATCCTATGTAAAAGTACAACACTTTATTTTTAAAAGATTGTGGTTGCATGGTTTTAATAAATTAGTTTATTCCTTTCACATTTATAATCAATTTATATAGTTAGATTATGTTGATTCAATTTCTTAATCAATTCTATTTAATAAAGTATGCTTGTATAATCCATGTGATAAATAATAGTTGCCCTCTTCCAATTTACTTTTGCTTCTCTCATGACAATGTATACTTTGACCAAGAATGCAATTAAGATGATAAATGATGGAAACATAGACGTGCAACCCCATCTACAAGCATTACATATTTCAATGTTTGGGCATGGCCTCGAATTGACCAAACGCTACAGAGTAGATCTTTTTGATGGGGTTCATAAGCAGAAGGCTACACTTGCAAAAAAATACAATCACTACATAGCTTATGAAGAACTCCAAAAGGGGTCTATAGTTAAACTCATAAGATACAGTTGCCCTGTTATTTGCAATTCAAGGTGAGGCACCATGTTTAAATGCTCTTCATTAAAGTGCCAATTTAGAGCTTATAGCTTAGCATTTTTTAGCCCATTATGCCACATTTTTTCCTATTCATAATACTTACTCATTGTACTTTTATAGGTGGATTGTCATCTTCGAATTAGAAATCACATGTTTGCATTATGATACCATTGGTCAAGCTGCCTACCTATTTGAAGAACAAGCCCACCAAGTACATGCTACAACCTCAAATGATGCATCTACAAGTCTCAATGACAGTGTTAAAATAACAAAAGCACCTCCTCACAGGGCACTTTTTGGAATATGTTCATCCCTACAAAGGAAAGACCTTCCCTGCAATATTACTCCTATTAGAAATTTGAATTTGTTCCAAACAAGGTGGCTGATAAAGGGTCGTGTTACCATAAAAAAAAATGCACCACTTCACTCAAAAGGGACAAGGGTAGGTCTTCTCATTTGATTTTATAGATTTTGAGCGCACTAAAATACATGTAACTTTAATGAAGTAGCAAACCTTCATTATATGAATGTTTAGACTGGACAAGTATATACAATTTTTGGCGGAACTATTAAGTCAGCTAATAGTTTGTACAACAAGCTTAATAGCCAGCTCAAAATTTGTTTAGTGGATGATTCCAAAATCTCTCTCTAAAGATGACCTTGCAATTCCTAAACATCAGTTCTCTTTCACGACCTTGAAGGACATTAAGGAAATCACCAATAATATCCTTGTTGACGTTATAATTGGAATATTCATATGTGTGGACCCAAGCTCAACCATAAGGAGAAGGGATGGGACTGAAGTTCTTCAAAGGAGCATCAAGTTGATAGATATATCTTCATTTACCATTAATATCACTTTATGTGGGTTGACTATTGAAAAGGAAGGTAAACAAATCCAAGAGATGTATCACCTAAATCAAGATGTTGTACTTGCAACAAAAAATGGACGTGTCACAGAGTACAATGGAAAGGTCATAAGTAGTTTGGCAAGTACCCACCTATTTATAACCCCAACCATAGAGGAGGCAGAAGAACTAAAATCATGGTTTAAACAAAATGGAAATGATGTTACACCATTAAATACACAACCATTGGATGCACCCATCTTAATTACAAGAAAAACAATTGCTAATATTGAAGAGAAAACTACCAACTTGAAACAAACTGTCCACTGCACTCTAAAAGCAACAATGTAATTCATAAAAAAAAAATCAATTTGCTATCCATCTTGCCCAATTGAATTAGATGGAAAACAATGTAAAAAAAGGGTAGTGCAAAATGATTATCAAACATGACACTATTCAAAGTGTAAAGCTACATTTGCAAATTGTACCTATAGATACATACTTCAACTAAAGGTAGTAGATAATACAGGAATATTATGGGCTGTTGCTTTTGAAGAACCTGCCACCAAACTTCTTGGTATCTCTGTAGATGATTTATATATGTTGCAATTGAATCATGAAAAAGAATTTGAAGTTGAAACCATCATTACACAAGTTTTGTTCAAGCAATATCTCTTCTCCATCACAAATTCATATGATTCCATTGGCATTCAAGGACGAGTAAAATCAACAAACACAAAGGGTGATCAGATATAATTTGTAGGAGAAAATTCCTTCATTTTGGGTGGAATAACTGATGTGTAATAATAATAGTGGTTAAATATAGGTTCATTGCTTATGGAATATACATACAATTTTTTGTCATGTTATATAGTATACTTTTGTTTGAATGTATGTTTGCATACTTTTGAGTCAATGTATACTTTTCTATACATAATTGAATATATTGTTATTATGGAAATAATGTTTTTCATATCTTCTCTCAAATTATTTATTTATATAGTGCATTCTAATCATATCTCAAATAAAAATCAAATTAGAATGCTTGTAAAACTTGTAAAAATACACTTGGTATTTTTCCCCCACTCATGTTTATCTTCTTCAATTCTATATGTTGTTTTAAATTGTACATATAATTATGGTAGTTCCTATTTCCATTATAGATGACAAGCTCTAACCCTGCAAACCTTCAATCTTGTAAAAGAATTCATGACTACTATATGCAACATAAAGAAGAAATAAGTATTCATTGTTATATGCAACACATAAAAAACCAAACAATCCAATCTAACAAACCAACCTCTATTCAATCAAACCATCACAACAATGTAGTACACCAATCTAGAACATCCCAAAATGAACACACTTTTTCCCACTGTTCATCACTAGATTCACATCAAATACCACAGTCTTCAAAATCAATCCACAACCTTACCACAATCCAACAATAACTTTATAGCAGTTGCTAGAATATCTTGTTCTAGAATAGATGAACTTTCAAACTTGTCAAGATGCACGATTTGGAGTGAATGTTACCCAAGAATGCAAATCAATTCAACAAATACTGGTCTTAGATGTTTTCGTGACAAAGGAAGACATCATTTCTCATCATCAAATTTGATGGACCTAGCAATACAACCATATGAGCTGAAAAAACTAACACAAGTGGAAGAAATACTTATATCACGAGTTAGTCTGATAATACTAGTGACCCATGCACATGGAGGCCAATACAAATGTAGTGGACACACAATTAGTTTCACACAAGATATCAAAACAATATCAACATACCTTCCACATAAAATTGCAAACTTGGATGTGCTCGTGATTCAAAAAATCAATAAAAATAGTAACCATTATGATTGCTACGTAAGTAAAATTCATGTCTGGGCTTCATTAAAATATAAAATCACATATGACCTGTACTACAAAGATGTTGAGATAGATTACGCATCACTAGAACAACTCCCTGATACAAATACAAATGTTTCAAATATGCTTCACACCATTAATGCTGACAATGAAAATATGGTGGCACCAAACATGGCACCTATGCTTTTGGAGGAACAATCTAACAATGAAATAACTTACTACTCCTTATTTATGGATAAATTAACAAATAAATGCCATGAGCTAGAAATCATCAAAGAAACATTGCAAGTTAGAGATGAAAATGACACCATTATGGATTGGCCACAACTTGACTACTCTCCAATAAATGAATATAATATTGAGGGACTTTTAGACATGGCTTTTCCTTCACTCTTTCCAAAGGGTATTGCACTTCCATTGCAACCTCGTTATAGACAATTTGAAATGCATGAATATGTGTTGCACTTAATGAGGTATCATGGTAATAGATTTGGAAGCCATCCAAGGTTTAGATATTTTGTTTTGAACCTTTTGATGTGCCACCAAAGCCAAGGTGTTGCCTCTATTTTTGTCAAGAAAAATGCAGAAGACTACATACCAACCACAATTGAAAGCCTTTGTCTCCATATACAACAATTGCCTAACACTCAACTAATTGAATAATTGATGCATTTTGGATCTACCCTGAGCGGTACTTGAGCATATTGAAGTAAGCGTCGTGGAAAACTTTCAAACATGATCAACCAAATAGTTTCCCCCACACTTCATCACCTTAAGTGCTGCAGATACTAAATGGTCTAATTTACACCAACTATTTTCAAAGCGAACAACATCAACAACAGAAACTAATAAAGACCGCATAGATAACATTATCAATAACCCACATACCACATCCTTATACATGCATCAACAATTCACAATATTTCGTGAAGAAGTCTTGGAGAAGTTTTTAAGTGCAACAAACTATTGGTATAGATATGAATGGAAACACCGAGGGTTTGCACATGTACATGGATTCATTTGGCTTGAAGGTGCACCAAACATGGACAAACTTTACTGGAGAAATCATGCAAATGTAGAAATAGCAAAATTATTCTTTGACAAATATGTTGGTGCATGCCAGAACCCTCATAATCTAGCTGATAGAAACAACACATGCCATTGATCTACACAAGATGATCCATGCTTACTAAAAAAACACATAATATTCTCTGTGCAAATACGTTTCTTGACTATGAAGAGTTAATCAATCATGTCCAAAGACACACCAAATGCTTTGAAACAACATGCCTTCGCAAAAATGGAAAAAACCTGGAGTGTCATTATAGGGCTCCTTGGCCTGAAAGTGCAACCTCTTTACTGTCCTCCGATGAAAATGGGAAAAAAACATATGCCCTTGCACGTAATGATGATAGGTTGAATATACATAGTCTTGAAATGATTTCCATATGGAGAGCCAACCTATCATCTCAAAAACACTTGTTCTAAAATACATTGCAAAATATCCATTAAAGTTAGAGCAAAAATATGAAAGTTGCATTGATATGTTGACACATATATGTAGGAATCAAGCATCAAAAGACCAAGCTCTTGCAGCATACAAAAAATTCATGTATGAGATTATTGCAGATCATGATATCAGCGCATAAGGAACATGCCATGTGCTACAAAAGTTTCCACTTATTGTTTGCAATCGTGAGCTTATGACACTTAATGATGATTGAAAAATGCTCCATTGAATTAGAACAAACCCAAATGAAAATACTTTGCAATTGAGTTATCTCCAATTGTACATGCAACACCCTCTTCAAATGGAGACAATAACACTAATTGAATTTGCACATTCATTCTCATTTTCAGCCAAGTGCAAAGGATGCAAGTGGAAAGAAAGGAATCAAAAGGCAATTATCAGTGTCTTTCTTCAATTTATTACTATTCCAAAGGAGGATTTAGAACATTTTTAGACATTATGTTGTAGTGAATTACTTCTATACAAGCATTTCCGTAACGTTGTCATGGGCATAGTTGTCGAGAAAGAAAATATTTTTTCAAATTGGAAGGAAATGAATAGACTTAACTATCGTGCGTGGCATATTGATCACATAATTGATACAAAGTTGACAATGAAGAGGAAGATGAAGAAGAAAATGAAATAGATATAGGAAATACAATACAAATGAATGAATGGGAGTTGTTATCCAAAATGGGCCTTGGTAGTGGTGCAAATATTAATTCCCTTCAAGTTCTAGGAAGACGTGACATTGATAATAGCAACAACTGGAATGAGCGTACAATACCTCAAAATTTACATGACATTGCATAAAATTTCATAAGCACAAACAAGATGTCTAAAAAAGAAGCCCAAACAACATTTGAGATTAACAATCTCCCATATCCACTATCTCCCAAACAACAATTTTCTCTCATGATTGTTCTAAAACATTACACTAATAAATCATTTGATAAACCATTGCACATGATCATACAAGGAGCAACAGGTATAGGGAAATCCTATCTTATTCATTACATTAGGCAATACCTTTGCAATTTCACATCGAAACAATATAACCCACTCCTTGTTGTTGCTCCCACAGGAATCACAACATTCAACATACCTGCATCTACTATACATTCAAACCTTAAGATTCCAATCAAGGAACTGCAACCATTGAAGGGATAATCACTTACAGTTTTCCAACAAAACATGAAACACGTAAAATACCTCCTTATAGATGAGATGAGCTTCATAGGCCCAAAATTACTCTTAAAAATAGATACTAGGCTACATGAAGCTTTCCCCCACCAACACTTGTGCTTCAGTGGGACTTCTATCATTCTTGTAGGTGACTTGGCACAACTACCCCCTATTATGGAAAAACCTATCTATGCATCACACTCAAATGCGAAAGACCTACATGGGAACAATTCACTATAATTGTGACACTAGAAATAATATTCTATCAACAAAGGGACACAAACTCAAATTGACTTCTAACGAGCTCTACAAATCATTTGCAATGCAAAACCAACTAGACAAGACTTGGAACTACTAATGAATCACACAAACACATTTCTATCAAACAATGATAAAAAAACTTTTGACCAATCAATGCAGCTATTTCCTACAAATGATTTAGTTCAAACACACAACAACAAAAAAACAACTATTAAATCTTCCTATTGCACTTAGTTTTGCAAAAAAAAAGACACAAAACCAAACATTGATGATGATGTTGACCAACTTCCCCAAGAACTCCTACTTTATAGAGGCCAATGCATCATGTTGACTACAAACCTCTAGATTCAAACATGACTTGTCAATGGGTCTCTTGGAGAGGTCTTAGATATTGTCTACATAGTTAACTCTAGACCACCAAATTTACCATTGTATGTAGTAGTACGATTTGATACATACAATGGGCCACCTTGGAACATAAATGACCCTACATCTATACCAATAACACCTATATATCTAGGTAGTTGTAGGAAAATACCACTATGCATGGCGTGGGCAATTACCATACACAAATTACAAGGATTAACACTCAACAAAGAAACAATTGATATAGTTAAAAAATAAAGGCAAGGGTTAACTTTTACAACTATATTTAGAGTGAAATCAATAAATGATCTTAGGATAGATCCACTATTTTCCTTTGATCGATACTCATGAATGAAAAATAATCCATGCACAATTATTAGGCAGAAGGAAGAGCTACAACTACAACTTCTCTCACTATGATGACTACAACTACACATACAATTTCACCCTTTTATGTGTAACATTTATTTTTTAATTTTTCTTACCATCATTACATAATACAAATTAATATTTGTATATTGACATACAAATTTATTGCATGCAGTTGGAAGCTCAAAATTTGGTAGGTCTCTGCCCAGTCGCAATAGTGGCTAGGGTCAGAGGTAGCTTACTTTCCTAAGAGATCACGCTCCAGCACTATCAGTAGTAGAGTCTATTGGGAATATCTTATGCCACCAATGAGATACCATGACACCATGCTTATGGCCATGTGCAAGTGTTGGGATGCTGATAGGTGTACCTTTCATCTTCCTATCAGGGAGATGGCTGTCACTCTTGAGGACATACACCATGTTCTCTGAGTTCCTATTCGGGGAGAGTGGATATATTTCCAGGGTGCTTGGTCATTACACAAGAAGAAGGTGGATATGTAGTATTGCCTGGGTGGACCAATTCACGATGAGCATGTTAGAGTGTGGATCGAGCTTCCCATGCTTCTATATTCATGAACTCCTCTTGTTAGATAGATTATGATGCATACAATGGCACTTGTTCTCAATCCCAATGGATGAGTGACACACTTAGATTGAGGATTAGTACATTTGATTTGAGGGATGTACGAGGACAAGAAAGTCTATGTGTGGGGCCACTACATCCTAGCACACTTATATTATGATCCTGGCAGATTTTTGTTTTGAGAGATTGAGAGTATGGTGCATTGCATGCTTCTACAAGTGTGGTGCCTCAAGCATATTACATGCACCAGGCCTGTGCTATAGCTGGAGGATATCCACAAGCATTTGGCTATCCACTATGATGCTTGTGGCAATACAAATATTTACATTTTTGGAGGGTGAGATTTGATCAGCTGGAGGAGGATGAGATCTTATGGAGACCTTATCTACTCACTTTACAGTGGACAAATCCCACATGATAGCTGAGGAGGATGTAGATGAACAGGTTTATAGCTGGGAGGCATGACTATGTTGTATGACCTTTCTATTATGGGTGAGTCATGTGACAGTTTAGGTAGGTGCAGACACCACTGAGGATGTGCCCCTTCATTAGATGATTGCTACAAAGTGCCCAGAGGCTAGGTGATCTTGTTTGGCTTACTATAGATCATGTTCATGAGAGTGATTCTAATGCTTTAGATCACGATCAACCACCAATTTCCAACACTGATGATCTTGGTAGCACAAATGAGCATGAGGAGTGGTTGTTAGTGACACAATGAGTTCTTATGTTCCTTATGGATGACCCTATATAGGTGATGCAGGACTAGCACCAAATGAGGGAGATGAGGTAGAGGGCAAAGCAGAGGATGTACAATACAGGCCATCAGATATATTTATCGATGTTATTGATGACGAGTATGAGTCAAATGTTGACCCTGACTATGAGGACCAGGATGGAGGAGAGGATGAGGAGGAAGAGGAGGATTACGAGGAGGATGAGTATTATGAGGAGGAGCCACCCCTAAGTGTGGGTGATGAGGTAGCTACTGAGGATCAGTTGAGCATGGGGAGTCCTCACATTTTTATAGGACCAGATCATGTGTGGTAGCTATAGCAGACAATGACACCCAGAGTCAGAGAGAGGCTAGCACACATCCTCCATGCCCCCCAAAGAGGATGAGGTTGATATTCCTCATGCATCTAGAGACATAGGTGATGATATTTTTGATTTTACACATGTACTTGAGTATATTTATGTTTTGTATTGATATATATATATATATATCATGATAATGTGTATTGATTGTGTACCTTTTCTATCTTGTAGGAGTGACAAGAGACTAGTGAGAGTTCTATCATCAAGTTGCTACAGAAATAGTGCCTACATCCATTGATGAGGAGGAGATAGATCCTAACTACGTGCCCCCACCGATCATGGAGGAGGAGCCAAAGTCACTAAGACCTTTTGTGAGGCTACGAGAAGCATATGAGAGTGTGAGGAGATGACTCTATCAAGTTGAGAGTGCAGTACAATCATTGCAGACTTTGGTAGAGTTGAGAGACTGCATGCAAAGCTAGCACAGGTACGAGCAAATAGGGATTAGATGGTAGAGGAGCGTCTTGTGGCTATTGGTCAAGTATAGGGTCTGGATTATGCGCCTAGACTCGGTAGTTCATGGTCACGATCATGTACATGACCGTGTTACAATGTCTAAGGACTAGATCTCGAGTGCTAGAGCCCGAGGGGTCAAATTCTCATAGACCTTGGTGATTTTGTATATGATATTGAGATGTATATAATTTTATATATATATATATATATACACGTGTATTTGGTGTTTTTATGATTGGTCTTAATGTGTTTGAATATTAAATGCAATGTGATTAATTAAATGACTTTATGGTAAAATTGTTTAAGTAATGTCTTCATGATTTAACAGGATTGATGTGATCTAATGTAAAACATATTTCATTTTACAGTAGATACAACATTGTTGATTAAAGAAATACATGTTAAATTAAATAAAACTATAAGGATCTAACTTAACACAACACAAGGGTGAATAGTATGAATCCTAAAGTAATTATAAAATGAACTTAAATAATTACTTTAGTGTTCAAGACAAACACACGATTAGTTGTCAAGAATGAAGCAATGTAAAAGTTATTTAGAATGACATCAACGCTAGTTTAACATACTATTCCAAGATATTAGAGGTAATACCACTACAAATGTGTGGCATTAATAGGTTCATTAAGGGGTGTTCTGTCAAACTCCATTAAGATATAAGCACCAAAACCATAACTAGTATCAACTATGTAAGGTCCTATCCAATTAGGGGTGAAATTATCTTTATCTTCATTGTTAGCATTGGTATTACGTTGATTCTCAGAAAGAACAAAATCACCTTTATGAAACATTTTAGGGATGACATGTGTGTTGTCTTCATTGTAATTGTTTGATGTGAGCTTGGAGATTTTCAAGAGCATTAATGCACTTTTCATTGAGCATCTCAAGTTGATGAAATCGTTGTTCTTTATAAGTGGCATTATCAATAAGTTCTTGGAGAGAAACTCGCAACGTAGGAATTCATAACTCCAAGGGCATGATTGCATCAATGCCAGAGGTTATAGGGTGTGGTTCATTTGGATGATCTAACACAGTTTGTTCGATAATCAAAAAGTGCATATGTAATTATGTATGCCAATCCTTATCATGTTTGTTTATAGTTTTCTTGAGGATTTGTTTTGGAATCTTATTAGTGTTTTCAGCTTGTTCATTGGATTGTGGATAATACGGTGTGGAAAATCAATGTTGAATGTTTCAGGAAATTTCTTGACTTCATTATTCTTAAAAATGGGGTTCCATTGTCTAAAACGATTGTGGAAGGGAGGCCAAAGCGAGTAATTATATGTTCCAATATGAAATGAAAAATTACTTTAGCAGTTATAGAACGAAGAGGAATAGCTTCCACCCATTTCGTGAAATAGTCTATTGTAGTTATGATAAACATATGTCCAGTAGAAGAGGGAGGTGAAATTTTTCCAATAAGATCCAATCCCCATACTGAAAACAACCAAATGGGAACTTGGGCACGAAACTTAGAAGTAGGAGCATGGATCAAATTGTTCTGTTCTTGACATTTGTGGCATTGTTTAACGTAAGTGAAGTAGTCCTTCTCCATATGTCTCCAATAATAACCCATACAAATATTTTTTTACACTAACATCTATCCTCCAAAATGACTTCCACAAGCACTAGCATGAGCATGTTCAAGTGCTATATGGATTTTAGAAGCCTTAAGACACCTTAGTACGAGACCATTAAAGGATTGTCTATATAATGCATTAGAGAGGATCACATGTTTAGTTGCTAGTTTGTGTAAATGTTTTCGATTGTTTTTCATTGTAGGTCTGGGAATGATACCATGTTTTAAATAATTGTATATTGTATCATACCATGCACATGAGTCATCTTGAGTTATTGTTAAAATGTCTTCTAATCAAATATCAATCAAAGGTTTCATGATGGGATGAATAACAAAGGTGAATTCTGTTAAAGGATCATGTCAGGATATAAGAGAGGCCACACTTGCCATTGCATTTGCACGTCTATTGTATTTTTAGGGGATGTTATCAATTGTGCTTGGCTGAATTTCATTTGATTGATTGTATTTTGTTTGATAACAATTGCACACCAAGTATCTTGATATGTTTAGCATCCATTGTTAAATCAGCTCACAAACCTGCGATTAATGCGTCATACTTAGCTGTGTTATTTGTGCATAGGAAATTTAACCAATAAGACATGGGAATAGGTTGTCTGTTGGATGGAATCAATACCACTTCACCACCAGAACATGTTCTACACTTAGATCCATCAAAATACAATTCCCATATTTTAATATTAGCAGTCAAGACACTATCATTAGGAAAGGAGTTGTGATTAGGTAGAGCAAGAGGGGAAGGTGCATTAGGTAAGTGATCAGTTAAGGCTTGTCCTTTGATTTCCTTTTGTGAAACAAACTTAAGGTCAAACTTAGTTAACAACATCACCCACTTAGGTAATTGTCCAGAGAGGTCAGTTTTATTAAAAATATGTTTAAGAGGATCAAATTTTATCATGACTTGTATTTAAGCAAATTTGGGTATTTGCAGGATCATGATGGTCCAAAAAGTGGCAATATGATGGGTATGTGGCTGATGACTTGTTTTTTACCAAAAATTGATGAAACGAAAAGAGTTTTTAAAGGAGATTCTTAGCTTTCCACCAATATAAATTATGCTTTACTTTGAATTTAATAAATAATTATTATTCATTTTCTATTTGAATTATGACTAAAGTCCTAATTGATAGGCTGATTGAAAAACATCTATTGTTTTCAAATGGTATCACATTTTTTGAATCAGAAATGTGTGCACATTCTATGCTTCACATACTATAGGATTAAAAATAGAAAAAATGAATTTCATGAAGTTTTGACTAAGTTTAGGTGGTTAGACACACAAATTTTTATATTTTTTAAAATTTGTAATAAAAAATTCATAAATATTTATTTATTTGGAAAAAATTACAAAAAAAATGCATCACATCCAGACATGAGTCCTCTACTTATATCCAAAATCTTAAAAAAAATATATTATCATTTTATTGTGGTTATGGTGGTCAGATAGACACCTACTTATTTTTTACTTGAAATTTAAGTATGTTACTACATTGAAATTCTTCACCACCAACAGATGTTTTTAAAGCAAAACCTAGTAGTTTAGAAACTACATTTAATTTTCTATAGATTATATTCTTACATATTTTTGAAATAATATAGATAACTTATTCAAATTTTTATGTCAAGTTGTCTAACTATGATTTTTCTAAATTTTTTGCCACTTAAGGTTCTATTTTTTCCATGATGATCCTGCACATACCCATTTAGTAAATAATGTCACAATTTACTAGTAGAAAATACAAGAGCTAAGCATTTTTTTTCAATTGGTGAGTATCGATTTTCAAAATTAATTAAGGTTTGACTGATGTAATAAACATGATGTTTTTTGCCATGATCGTCTTGTTGAGCCAACAATGCCGCAAGAGCATGGGCTGATGTGGCTATGTATAAGATAAACAATTTGTTTGGCATGATGAGTTGTAAAATAGGTGGGGTTGCAAGGTATTGCTTTAAACTCTCAAAATCCTACTTACAATCCTCATCCCAATCAAAAGGTACACCATTTTCAAGAAGATGTGTGAAAGGTAATGTGTGATTCGATAAAGATGGAATGAAATGACAGATAGCTTGAATTTAGCCTTGTAACATTCACAATTGAGAAATGTTCCGAGGAGGTGGCATGTTAATAATTGCATCAATTTTCTTTGTTTCCACCTCAATTCCTCTATGAGATATGACAAACCCCAAAAGTTTACCACTATCTATGCCAAAGACACACTTTTTTGAATTTAAGCGCATATTACATTTATGTATTCATTCGAAGATTTTCCAAAGAATAGTTACATTGTCTTGTCATGTTAAGGATTTAGCAAGGATGTCATCAACATATTCTTCCAAAATTTTGTGGATGAATCATGAAAGATCAATGTCATTGCTCGCTATCAGGTTGCGCCCATGTTCTTTAAACTAAAGGGCATCACAACCCAACAAAACATTCCCCAAATAGTGGTAAAGACATTTTTGTATTGATCTTGAGGATTAATAAGGATTTGTTTAAATAACTAGAGAATCCATCCATGAATGACAACAAATCATGTCCAACAGTTGAATCCACGATCATGTCAATATTAGGAAGCAGAAAGTCATCTTTTAAAGAAGTTTTATTCAATTCACAAAAATCTGTACATATCCTAATACAATTATCGAGTTTAGCAAATGTGACAATGTTTGAGATCCAAGGAGAATAATCAATAGGTCAAATGAAGCCTGCATCAAGGAGTTTTTCAAGCTCTGCTTTAACATGCAAGGCTATGTTAGGTTGCATTTTTCTTATCTTTTGATGAACGGGTTTAGCATTTTCATCAAGAACGATGTTGTGAGTCACAATTTTTGGGACAATTCCTAGCATATCAATATATCTCCAAGCAAAATTTTTAGGAAAATCGTGAAGTAAAGTTGTAGTGTCCTCTTGTTCGTCATCATCAAGGGACTTCCCAATCTTAATAACTTTGTCTTTATCATCAATGTCCATTGGCACATCAATTGTATCTCCTAAAGGGAATGCATTAGATTTAGGAATCTCAGACTCATGAGACTCATCAATGATATCACTATCATTTTTCTTGGTAACAATCGTAGTATAGGTATCCTGTTTCATGGAAGGAGTAGAGGATATGTTATCATAAAATCCTAACATTTGTTTTAGAGTTTCATCACTACCAATATACTTCCATGATGGTGGTAAGTTCATATCAAGTAATTTAAGATGTTTGATTGTGAGTTTGTGTTTTGGTTGACATATAATAGCATTAATGTTCAAAGATGGTCATTGAGTAGCTTTTGTCATTTTAGAAAAAGAATATCCTAATCCAATTTTTGTCTCTTGCGTATTAGGTTTGATAGGAACATGAATGCCTTGTTCATGTTTTCCACACCCTTTTCTAGTATATCCTAATTGTTTCACAAGTTCATAGCCTTTTCCATAAAGTCTTTACATTTTAGTTGGAGTAGGTGGGGATTGATAATCTATCTCATCAAAATTTGTTGTGTATGTTGCATTTTCTTCCAAGGTATGTTGCATTTTCTTCCAAGGTAGAAGAGATAGATGTTTGAGAAGATTGTTCAGAATTTTGAGTGGACATGATGGTTGATTGTTCTTGTTTCTCATCTTTCTTTTGTGTGATTATGTATTCTCCCATAAATGAAGGTGTGAATTCTAAGGATCCCCAAACATCGCCAAATAATTTAGATGTCGATTCCTCAACATTATATTCAATTTCAAGAGGATCTATGTTAGATGTTGGAATTAATGTTTTCAAAGGACTTGTAGCTCCTTTTTCAAGGTGCAAACAACTTTCAAGCTCAGAGTCTATTTCAACTTGATAAATGTGATTTTTATAAACATGTTTCAAGATATGATGAATGGTCAAAGGCATTGCATTCATCTCATAAATCCATGGTCTGCCTAAAAGAAGGTTAAATGAAAGATCATAAGGCATGACATGAATAGGAGTTTGCAAAGTAGCCACCCCAACCGTAATAGGTAATGTGATTATACCGAGCGATTGCTTTGTTGTATTATTAAATCCTCGAATGGATAAATAATCAATTATTATTTGTGACTTATCAATGCATAATTTATCAAGGAGTTTCACACTACACACATTAAGGGAATAACCGTTATCGATAAGGGTTCTTTTGATACCTACGTGATTGAATTGAGAAATTATCATAAAGGCTTCATTTTGTTTTCGTAACTCTAAAGGAGGGAGCTCATGTTGATGGAAGGTAATGTCTAGATTTGTGCTATGGATTAAAGTTTCCACATCATTTGAAGTTGTACTAGGCAGAACTGTAATTTGTTGTAAGACTGTTTGAAGAAGAGTGTGACCTAATTTGGTTTGAGTTCTAAAGTAAATCCCAAAAGGAAATCTTTGACGAAGTTTTCTTTAATTTTTCAAGATCTTACTCTTTTGTGTGTAGGAGGAAACGAGGAGTACTAGGAAAATTTGGTAAAGGTAAAGAGGGTGGGGTTGGTTGCGGTGGTTGTAGATTGTTTCAAGTATTATATGTATGAGAAACAGTAACATTACTTGATTGTTGCAACACGTTGGTTTTAGGTGGGTAAAGAGTGTACTCAAGTTTATTGGAAGGATGAAGTTTATGTGAGGGTGGGTAAAGTATTAGTTGAGGTTGAATCATGTTAACATCCTTAGTTTTTATATTTCTCACAACAAACCTTAGTGGATGATTTGAGTGAGATGAAGTCTTGAAGGGACTCATCTAACAAATCCAAATCATCACTACTAAAAGGTTTGAGGGGTAAGTTATCATCTTGATTGGTTTAAGATATTCACGATAAAAATTAAAGGTGTTAACATGCATTATTGTGGGTTGGTCACAACAAACCTTAGTGGATGACTTAGGTGAGATGAAGTTTTGAAGAGCTTCATCTAACAAGTCAAAGTCATCAGAAGCAAAATGTTTAAGGGATAAGTTATCATTAATTGGTATAGGTTTCCAATTGCAATTGTTAGAGGATCATAGGTGGGTGAGAGGAAGTCTTGAAGAACTTCATCTAACTTGTCAACATCATCACTACTAAGAAGCTTGGATGAAATTTTGTTTCTAATTTGAATCATTTTTTTTAAAATTTGTTTTGATGTTTCTATTTTTGTGTTTTTATGTATCGATGAATCTAATCTAAAACAACTAGGAACAAATACTAAAAAGAAAATTCAAAAAATCCTAAGACTATTCATAAAGGCCATGAAAGAAAATGATCCTTATGCTAATGAAACAAAAGATAACTGAAATATGACCCAAAAAAACTATAGAAAACAAAAATGTGCAAAGAAACTGAATTCTAGAAATTCTGATTCAAAAATTATAGTGGGACTGATTCACCCAAGGTGGCGAATGAGTCCCAGGGGAGGTATTTTTTAGGATTTTCCTGATTTTTTGACTTTTCTGAAGGTTGTCAAGTTCGTACAATGCAAATAAAGATTGAAGATGCAAAATTTTGAAATGAAGTAATGAAATAAGATGCAATAATGAACTCTAAATGATATTTTCACTAATGCAACTTTAAGAAGTCCTAGGATACAAAAACGATGCAAAAGACAATGCAATTGAGTCCTAGGATGCACATGCAAATGAAAATTAGAATGATATGATGTTCACTATGCAAGTTCACCAAAATTAACTATATATTTTTGGGTAGGGATTTATAGACTACTCTTGCACTCTTAGGATGTTTCACCTAAAAGGAGAGAGATAAACCCCACTCAAAAGTCTAGGTGGTTCAATCAAATTAAGATATGTATGATGTTATTAAGATTAAATGAAATGATCTAAATGAAATTAAGCTATGAAATTGATTGATTGTGAATGTCAAACCTAAGAAACATGTAATGTTTGAAAACACAATGATGTTTGCAAAAAGCTTAAAATGATTATTGAAAATGCAAATTAAACTAAACAAAAAGCTAAATATTAGAATGTGTGCATCTAAGAAGTAGAGGAGGACTAGAAATCAATATGGAAATCTAATAAAATCTAATTTTGAGCATATTGGGACTCATTCACCACCCTGGGAAAATCAGTCCCAGGTTAGGTTTTTTTTGCACAAAATTTGTTTTTTGCTAACTAGCTATCTGGATCTGCATCTAACTCAAAATGGCACCTTAGGAGGGACTCATTCACCATGTATGTAAAATTAGTCCACTTTCAAATTTCTATGATTTCAATTCCCTGTTCTGCACCTTGAAACTTGTATAACACTTTCTAACAAAAACCTGAATCAAGATCTCAGGAAATTCCTACAAAACAACTTAAAATTGTTTGTCTAATTGTGAGTTTTCCTTGGTCAAACCCCTAGTTGGGTAATTAAACCTTGAATGAATAAAAATCTACATAAAACCCTCGCCTTAGATGTGTTAAAGACTAGGAAAGTCTGAAGTATGTCAAAAACCTTATTCTATTATGCAAGAATAAGAAATGCAAATGTGATTTGAATGATGTAAGATATCAATCCTAGAAATCTCACAACACATCAAGAATGGAGATAAAATGACATTCAAACGGAATGCAAATGAAATATAAACCTTAGTATGAAGATAGAGAAGAAATGGAAGATGGAATCACTTTGAAAACAAGTCTTTAGGTGTGATTTGATGGCTAGTTGCATCTCCTCAACCTATATTTCTCCATGATTCACCATATAGGCATCCATCATCAACTCTTTGCAATGTTGAACTTTGATCCAAAAAGTGAGCTTCAAGACTTGCAAAAATCCTAGTTTGCTACCCTAAAACTTGAACTTTGCTAATTAAACTTGTTGTAGAAGACTTAACAGTAGAAATTGCTTTTGTGAAATGACTAAAAGATGTGTAAAATGACTAAAAATGAGTATTTATAAGAAACACCATCTAATTTTCCCATTATTTAGACCTAAGAGGCTAACGTTCATTGAAAAATTAAGTTGAATGAATTGAATTCCTATTCAAAAATTGAAATTTACCTCAAGAGGGACTTGTTCACCACCCATGGAAAATGGGTCCCACCAGAGGGGACTCATTCACCCAAGGTGATGAATGGGTCCCACCAGTGGTTTTTGAAGGTGGGTTTTTAGGATATGATTGAATTGAATGTTCTTTGTTGAGATTTAAGTGATTTTTCAGATGAAACATGCCTCTAGATAAAAAATAATGGGTCTTATGGACCTATAAATGTTTTTTTGAAGGATAAATGATGCAAAGGGACTCAAAAGTGGGTCCAATTAGGAATGAAATTGTCTCTTTTCTCAAGAGGGTCCAATTTTCTCTTACACAATGTGACTAAGCTTGGTCATGTGACCATTAGTAGTTTATTGCAAATAATTTATAATGTGACAAAATTTATGACTAAACCATTTTTATTTATTTATTGGTTATTTTGATTGATCAATTTGGTAGTATATTTAGTCTTCAATTTGGTCATTGATTGTTAACTAGTCATTTATTTAGTCATGGTAGACATTTATTTATTCATGGTAATTGTTTATTTATTCATGGTAGTCATTTATCTAGTCATAGTATTCATTTAATGAGTCATGAAAGTCATTTATTTAGTCATTTTAGTCATTTATTTAGTCATGGTAGTCATTTATTTTATTCATGTTAGTCATTTATTTAGTCATGGTTTAGTCATTTATTTGGGTGAATCAGTGATTCAAGTTACAAATCAAATCTAACTTGATTAATCCCCACAAATTTATGCATATAAACTTCAAGTATCATAGATATTCACATGTTGAACAAATATGATTGATTAGACACAAATAGATCACAAATCAAGAGGAGCCACAACACCATATTTATGAGTGAAAAACTCAATACAAGGAGAAAAAAAAGTCTAAAAAAATTACTTTATTAAGCCTCTATAATCTCCTGAAGTTACACCCTTGTTGTACTTGATGTTCAACACTTCAGTGTAACATGGGAATACCTCTAAAGTTGTGGTTTACTTGTAAAAAGAGGTCAACCTCTAGAGAAGACCGACTTCCTATGGTGTCACCTAACTACTGATATTGTAAGGAAAAAGGGAGAAGGAATCCATAAATTGAAACACTAAAACCTATGGTGATACACCAAAATAACAAGAGCAATAAAACACTTGGGTTACACTTGAATATTGATGATGGACATGAGACTGCACAACAAGATTCTGTATATTATGCATACAAACAGGTTTGACATGCACACACTTTCAAGAAGGAAAAGCAGATTTTCACAAATTAAAAGCTCATGTGCAATTGAGTAAACACAGTTTGTAACCTACATGATACTACTTTTGCAAAGAAAGGCATGCTAACATGAAACAAAGCTATAAGGAAAATAAATATTTCACTAAGTAGCTTGATGAATCACTAAAAAATGCACAATACTTCACAAGAACCAGAAGGTAAAATGAACCATCAATGGTAATCAAGGTAAATTTTATATAACATGCTCCAAGGTGAGTTACAAAAGTCTGCTAATCTGAGAAAGGACTGCAAAAGTCACAAAATTTCAGAAAAAAGCATAAGGAGAACTCCCTTTACAAGAAGGAAAAAATGCCATATATACAAAGTGATATCGGCCCCTTAGGGCTTACAAAAATATCTCCCTTCGGGATAAATCTCCCCTTAGATCTTTTGCCTGCAATTAATGCCGCATTCAAGTGTGTCCCTGTTGTCCATGTCGGTGAAGAGTTGTTCCCAGGAGAAGCCTTCAGATCTTTTGCAACTATCGCATTTACCTCTGGTCCTCGTGTCCACCCTTGAATCCCTTGGCCGAGCTACCTTGAATGCTTCTGACATTAGAGCAGATCCACATCAATTTACATTGTGTTGATCTTCCTTTAACTCATCAAACTGCCACGGCTCGCCTATAGCTTCCTCTGATTGGATGCATTAATGCCATATAGATTCTAGATGGTCAAGGGTCATCAGACTCAATTACATGTCAGGGAGACAATAGACATGTCTCCCTGATGTGATTATTCCCTTACAGTAGCATCGACATAGAATATAATCGTCTCTGAGAGCTCTCATCAAGCCACAAAAATTATATTGACATCACCTTTGTCATTTCTTAGAACATTGGCAAGACAAAATGCTTTCAGGAAGACCTCATGGTGAGCCTTCAGGAATCATACTGATCTCCCCTTTTCCATGGGCAAGTTGATCACTTATCAGGAAGTCATAATTCATTCGGTAGGACATCATGTCGAAAACTACCCTCAACTAGACCTCCATTTGCTTTGGTGAGACTCCACTTGGTCAACAAGACATCACTCCAAAGCCACCTAGCTTTAGTAAAACCTCACCTGATGACATCCCTCCTCGGTTTTAGCAAGACTACCTTCAGTCGGGAAGACCTCATGTAGAATTCATCTTGTTTTGGCAGGAGCCTTCCCTCCTATTCACAATGGTCAACAAGACATATCAGGTCAGGGTGACTTCTCCCTGATCTTAAAATATCACACCGCAAGAAAAATATATCGGTGAGACTACCCCCATTCGCTGAGACATCCATCTTTCGCCCAGACATTATGGCGAACTCAATCCCTTCATCGAACTCATTTCACTTCGGGGAGACCGCTCTTGGTCGGTGAGACCTCTCACCGAGCTCACAACTTTTGCTGCGACCTCCACTTAATGGTAGGACATCTCCCCGAGACCACCGTCTTACGTCGAAGGCATCCAGTTTTAGTGAGACACTATTGCGGTCGCCGAGACATCTCAGTGAGCTTCGCCTATTGATAATGAGTCACACCACAGCTAGCTCCCTATCGGCGAGATACTACTCTCTCAACAAGACCTCATAGCGAGCTCCCTATCTCTCCCCGAGCTCACTTCATTATCTGTCGGCAAGACACCATCCCTTTGGGAAGACCTCTTACCGAACTGCTCCTCTATCTTCTAGCGAGCTTGAAACATTTCGGGGAGACTTCCTTCGTTCATCGAGACATCACAGTGAGAGCATTTCTTTTCGGCGAGACCTTTCCCTATCAATGTGACCTTTCATCAATGATGCTTGCCTTCACCGAGACCTTTGTTAGTTGGTGAGAGATCTTCCTGAAACCACGACCCCATATTGAAGGCACCACTTTGTCGGTGAGACTTTCATCTTTTGGCCAGACTTTATATCGAATCCTCCATCTCCTGGCAAGCGCAGACCCTCTTTCCGAGAGACTTCGCTTGATCGACAAGACTCTATGCTGAAGGAAAAATTCTTCGGCGAGCTCGCTTCACATCTATCGACAAAACCTCACCCTTTTGGGAAGACATCTCCCCGAGACCATTCTGTCCTTGGGCAACCCTTTTCATATCGGGGGGGACCTCCCCTTTTGTTGAGATCTTTCAACGAATGTGAACTCTTCTCCCCGATTCCAGCTCTGCCAACAACCTTCAGTGTGACATCTTTCCAAGCAGAGAGATACATGAAGACTCATGGTGACCCGAAAGTCTTGGCGACTAGTTTTAATCAACCAAATAGGATGCACTGCTAGTCGGCAAGACAACAAGAGGGTCTTGTTGACTCTCTTCTCTGATAAGTTTTGTGCCAAAATTAATTGAGCCATGCTTTTGAATTGAGCTCCTTTGTGAAATAGATTAGTTTTATGATTTAATCCTTCACAACAATGTCCCCATTTGGCCTTCATGAACACTTGAAACATAGATTGCCCTGCCTGAGCCCGTAGGTGAAAAATGGGTAACATTTCTAGCAACCTTTGCTATATGTTTTCCTGCTAAACATGAAAACCAGTAGCCTAGGCCTATCCATTGGGCATAGAGTCATTGTTCTACTCTTCAAACTTCTTAAAACCTTGTAACCGAGCTTCAAACCAAACAAACTAAAAGAACTACTACAACTTTGTTGAAGACAGAGCCTGTAAAACAATGTGCAACAACTACACTTTATTGAAAACGTGACAAAGATGAAATGAAAAGTGCCACAAGGCTCTTATTGAAAGAAAAAACTGAAGCTACCACTACTCTATCCTACACTACCCAATAGTAGTAGTAATTAGACATAACCATTTACTGGTTGTGAGAAAAAACTGCCCTTTCTCACCAAAATAGGATGTGCCTCCTGATTGCGAATTGTCCAACAATGATGAAGGAAAATTAAATGTTGAGTGCATAGTTTAAACACCTCTCCAATCATGAATACTTCCTCCCTTTCTGTGATAGACAAGAGGTTCCTGCAACTATTTTGAATAGTTTGAGCTACTTGCATTGATGCCTTTTGATGCTCAACCTCGTGCTCCCAAGTAGGTAACTCAAATGGCAACCCCTTTTGGCTGTCCTTCAACTGTGCCAAGTGCCTGATAGGACACTCCCTTGCTATGACATCCAACTTGTAACTTTTAGCCCCTTGTGGATCTCTAAAGACTTCATTGTTTCCTTGAAAAGATGTTGATTGGAGGTAATATTCAGGTTGTTCATTGACTGCTACCATCTAATCTTCTTGAAAGATTTTATCATTATTATTTATAGGAGGATAAGCTATTCCTTCTTTTAGATCTACAATAAAAAAGGGGTCATGCTTATTTATATCATGTATAATAGTCTCAGAAAAGAAACCATCAATTTTTTCAATGGTTGGATCCTCTTGACTAAGGAGCTGATATCCCTGTTGGATAACTGAAAACAGATCTTCAAACTGTCGTTCCTTATGCTCCGTGTTCATGACAGAATACACCTCCTCCTCAACAAAGTGGGGCAGCTCATCAAATAAGTTCACAGGCTGCAAGGCATTATCTTCAACAATCATTTCAATAGTCTCACCGACTTGAATGGGTTGATCACATGATTCCTTTTCATATGATACTAGCTCCTTATCAGGAATAGATGCTATCATACACGTGAGATCTTTATTTTTATCAACAAATTGAGGAAGTTCATCGAACAAGTCAGCAATATTCTCTGGTCATTCCAAATCAACTGGTAAAATAGGTGCCTATATGCTCTCTTCAGCTTGCTCAATAAAACCAGGTAATTGGTCAAGCAAATAAACCAATTGTTCTTCTTTATGTGGCTCCTTTTCCAGTGAAACTTGGGCATTCTCTTTTTGCAAGTGAAGATCATTA
>VDFB02016356.1:54004-80132 GCA_007258455.2 Sequoia sempervirens
GAGGGTCTTGCCGACTCTCTTCTCTAATAAGTTTTGTGCCAAAATTGATTGAGGCATGCTTTTCAAATGAGCTCTTTTGTGAAATAGATCAGTTGTATGATTTAATCCTTCACAACAATGTCCCCATTTGGCCTTCATGAACAATTGAAACATAGATTGCATTGCCTAAGCCCGTAGGTGAAAAATGGGTAATAGCCTCATTGGTTACATTCAATGTCTCACTAACAACTACCTCACTAGCAAATCGAAACCTCACTAGTTACAACCTCATTGGAAAATCGAAACATATAAATGATCTGCTCACTAGCAACTCATCTCACAAATTGTTTTACATCATTTATTGAAGAATTTTGAAGAATCCAAAAAGGTATAAAAATAGATAATCACTTTGTATCAATGAATTTCTTTTCTTGAAAGTTTCATTTGAATTTGAAACTTAAGAACCTTTACTTATGCACCTACAATATAATGAATACTATAAAATGTGTTTCTCTTTGTTCAAAAAAAATCCATCTTAGCTTGCACTATTAAACAATGAATTTGTATAAAATTTCCCTTTCTTGTTACCACTATACATCAATAGTCTGACACCCCACAAGAAGTCCATGTGTGGGAAGATGGGATCTTAATTTGGACATTTTGACCTAAAAATCCAAAATATTCAAGTTAATATGATTCAAGGATCGTTGCCATGTAATCACAACTTGTAGCTAACAATATGCTAAAAGAAAAGTCAAGTTAAATGAGAATTGTGATTATCACATTAAGAAGAACCATACTTGAGACAAACAAAATAGGGTGATGTTTTTTAATCAAGTAATGTTTCTAAAAAACAATTATTTTGATAATTAAACCCAAGAGAAAAATAAAAGTGGGTAATCTAAAAATGTTCTCCACAATTGCACTTCAAATAACTAACAATAGATCTACAAAAAAATTGAAACTAAACACCAACTTGTATCAAGAATAATTGCAGTCAAGTTTAGCTGCTTTTTCTATTGTTGACATACATTGTTAGGGTATGTGCAGGATCATCATGAAAAAAATAGACCCTTAAGTGGCGATTTCTTTTGAAAATTAGGCAATTTGATGTAAAAATTTGAATAAGTTATCTATATTATTTCAAAAAATGTAAAAATAGAATCTATAGTAGACTAAATGTAGTTTCTAAACTACTAGGTTTATTTAAAAAAAAATCTATTTGGTGGAATTTTGAAATTTCAATGCAATAGTACTTAAATTTCAAGGAAAAAATAAGTAGGTGTCTATCTGACCACCCTAACCACAATAAAATGATAATATTTTAGATATAAGTAGATGGCTCATGTCTAGATGTGATGCATTTTTTTTTTCTAAGTAAATAATTAATTATTAATTTTTGATTACAACTTTTAAAAATATAAAAACTTGTATGCTTGACCATCTTAACTTGCTCAAAACTTCATGAAATTCAATTTTTTGGGTATGTGCAAGATCATCATGGAAAAAACAGGCCCTTAAGTGGTGAAAAATTAAAAAAAATCAGAGTTAGGCAACTTGATGTAAAAGTTTGAATAAGTTATCTACATTATTTCAAAAATATGTAAGAATATAATCTATAGCAAATTGAATGTAGTTTATAAACTATTAGGTTTATTTTTTTAAAAATATCTATTTGGTGAAAATTTAAAATTTCAATGCAATAGAACTTAAATTTTAGGGAAAAAATAAGAAGTGGGTGTCTGTCTAACTATCCCAACCACAATAAAATGATAATATATATAAGTAGAGGACTCATGTCCCAATGTGATGCATTTTTTTAATATTTTTTTCAAGTAAATAATTAATTATGAAATTTTTATTACAATTTTTAAAAAAATAAAAAACTCATATGTCTGGCCACCTTAACTTGGTCAAAACTTCATGAAATTCAATATATATATTTTTAATCCTATAATATGTGAAGCATAGAATGTGACATATGTTTCGGATTCAAAAACTATGATACCGTTTGAAAGCTATAGATGTTTTTCAATCGGCCTATCAATCAAGACTTTAGTCATATTTTAAATAAAAAATGAATAATAATTATTTATTAGATTCATAGTAAAGCATAATTTATATTGGTAGAAAGCTGAGAATCTCCTTTAAAAACCCTTTTCATTTCATCAATTTTGGGTAAAAAAAAGTCATCAACCACATACCCTACACATACCCATCATATCGCCACTTTTTGGCCCATCATGATCCTACACATACCCTTTTTTTTAATCCTATAGTGTGTGAAACATGTTTCATATTCAAAAAATGTGATACCATTTGAAAACTATAGATGTTTTTCAATTAGCCTATCAATCAGGACTTTAGTCATAATTCAAATAGAAAATGAATAATAATTATTTATTAAATTCAAAGTAAAACATAATTTATATTGGTGAAAAGGTGAGAATCTCCTTTAAAAACCCTTTTCATTTCATCAATTTTGGGTTTAAAAAAAGTCGTCAGCCACAAACCCTACACATAACCATCATATTGCCACTTTTTGGCTCATCATGATCCTACACATACCCATTACCTTCTTTATAGGTAATAGTAATATGTCTTAGAGAACACAAAATGTGTCTTTGTGATATGAAACTAACTTACCTAGGGTTGGATACCCAAAACCCAATGTGGCTATTTGTCTATCATGAGCACATTTAGGCTTTTTCGTCATTTTTGCTACTTTCCCCACCACTATTGGTTTTGGCTCCTCCAAACTCTTCTTCATTGGTATTCACCTTTCACTTCTCCAATTTGGTGAGCTACAACCTGAAAATAAGGTTTTGACGAGGATTTTAGAGTATGTTTATTAAAATAAAAGTTCAACCAAGATCATTATAGTGAGCACATTTAGGATTTAACGTTACAACTTCCTTCACCTTGCATAGTGAAGCATATAGGGTTGTCACCCTTAAAAATACTTTTTTACAAAAATTAAATGAAAGAAAGGAAAAAAAACTTTGAGAATAGGCAGCCATGATGTTGAGAGACGCCAAATAAGATGGATCCATTACCATTATTTGACACTATTGGATTTTGCTCCTCCAAACTTTTCCTTGCTAGTTTCACCTTTCACTTCTACAATTCGATGAGTTGCAGCCTCAAAATAAGGTTTTGATGAGGGTTTTAGAGTATTTTTATTAAAATGAAATTATGGCCAAGATTTGATATTGTGTTAATTGCACAATGATTAGGGTGTTTTTTTTTTGCTAAAGAGGATTTCAAAATAGAATCCAACGTAAATAAACTAGAATACATAAATCTCCCACTTATCTTGCATAATAAATATTATTCAATACATTATAATATAATATTATAATATAATATTATAATATAATATTATATAAATTATATTATAATATAATATAATATTTATATTATTACATGTTATTATATAATATTATATTATATAATAGTATATAATAATATAATATAATATTATAATATCATATTGTATAATATTATAATAATATATTATATTATAAAATAATATAATAATATATAATAATATAATATTATATAATATATATTATATATTATATTTTATAATATCATATTATAATATAATATATTATATTATTATATTGTTATATTATAATACAACCCACTCCCTCAATTCAAAAAATATTCTTTAATTATCCACTTTAATATCATATTGTCTAATTTTTATTTGTGTGACTAATTATTTAGTTGTGTTTTTAACCGGATGATCAAATTAGTCATCTATTTAGTTATTTATAATTGTGTTGCAAAAATTGAGTAGAATTAAGTCATCTTTAGTTATTGTGACTAAAATTTTTAGTCACATAGTCATTTATTTGTCAAATTCTATTAGTGTTATAATAGGAAAAATCTCTGAATCTAGCTTATATGATCCGAAAAACCAATGCTATGATGCTAAGAATTTTTCTAAACATTTTGCGATCTACAAAAATCTTTCCTACAATTTGTGCACATAAATTTTCCCTTTGTAGGTAATATATCCTTCAATGCATTGTTTAAAATAAAAGAGTTGAAATCTTGCATTATTTTGTGCGGTGGACAAATACCTCCTTGTTTCTCTTGTAATGACATAATTTCATTGAAATCCCCAACTAGTATTAATTTTTCATCTCCAAGCCCTTCAATAACATTTGTTAGAGCATTCCATAATATTTTCTTATCACTGGTAGATGTTGGTCCATATATATTTAGCAGCCAAAATTTGAGATCAAAGCTTACCACTCTCATTAACTGCCAATTGTTATCATTACTGATCTCATCAATGGACACTCTTTTTGGACTCCATAAGGTGACTAAACCACTAGAATCCCCTTAATCAGGTACATGAGTTGAATTTCACCTTCCCCACTTCAAAATTGATGCCTCATTTGTTTCCTATAATGTTTTGGTCTCTTGTAATAGTACTAAGTTTTCCCCACAAGTGTTCAACTGACACTTGATTTAGGCACTGTTGCCAAAGGCATTAATTCCTTTGACATTCCAAGAAATCACTCTCATTGTGTTCAAGGAGAGAAACATTCTCTCCTTGGCCTCTTCCTTACCGAGATACTTCCATCCAGTTTAGTTTGCACCTCTACATCAATATCTTCCTTTAACTTGGGGGTATGTGCAGGATCATGATGGGTATGTGGCTAACAACTTTTTTTTACCCAAAATTGATGAAATTAAAAGGGTTCTTAAAGGAGATTCTCAGCTTTCCACCAATATAAATCATATTTTACTTTGAATTTAATAAATAATTATTATTCATTTCTTATTTGAATTATGACTAAAGTTCTAATTGATAGATAGATTGAAAAAATCTATAGATTTCAAATAGTATCATATTTTTTGAATCCAAAATATGCATCACATTCTATGCTTTGTATTAAAAAAAACATCTAAATTTCATGAAGTTTTGACCAAGTTAAGGTGGTCAGACATATGAGTTTTTATATTTTTTAAAAGTTGTAATAAAACAATCATAATTAATTATTTACTTAGGAAAAATATACAAAAAAATATGGATCACATTGGGACATGAGTCCTCTACTTATATATAAAATATTATAATTTTTTTTTATCATTTTATTGTAGTTAGGGTGGTTAGACAGACACCCACTTCTTAATTTTTCTCTAAAATTTAAGTACTACTGCATTGAAATTTCAAAATTTCACCAAATAGATTTAAAAAAAATAAAAATAAACATAGTAGTTAAGAAAATAAATTTTATTTGCTACAAATTCTATTCTTACATATTTTTGAAATAATATAGATAACTTATTCAAATTTTTACGTCAAGTTTCCTAACTCTATTTTTTTTGAATTTTTTGCCACTTAAGGGCCTATTTTTCCATGATGATCTTGCACATACCCTTGGTAGCCTTTGATTTTCTTCCCTTTTTTCCTAGTGTTTTTTTAACTATTGATTGGGAAGTTGGCATCTGTGATAGTGATAAGGTTTGTGAATAATCAAACTCCTGAACCATCTCTATATCAATTTCCATGTTGACCTCATTGTCTATTTTTTGAGCATTTGTACCAATTTCCATGTTAAACTCTATCTAGATTTTTTGATTTTCTGAAACTTGGGGATGTACTGACTATGGAGATGAGAATTCATCCTCTTCATTTATTATCTCTTCTACGATTTCATCAAAAAGGTCTAAGCCTATGGAGAAGAGAATCATCTCAATAAGTTCTTCAAATTTATCTTGACAACCCCTTTGTTTCATACTTAATGCTATGGGGCTTTCAATATTTCCTATGGGTGGATTTTCTCTATTATCAAGAAGTAATTTTTGTTGAGGGTAACCATCGATCTTGAAGGAGGCCAAACATTGCACCTCATGCATCAAATACTTTAAAGAAAACTAGACGAAACCCCCACTAAACATCGGTCTATGGAAAATGTCATCCAACTGTACTAATGTGACTAATGGGAAAGATGGAATGCAAGTGTGTAAACCCACACTATTGAACTTCTTGCACCTTCAATTTGGTATTGTAGACAAAGTAGTGGTTGGATTTTCCATTTCTATTATTTTAGAGCACCCATTACCATTAGAGTGAGTGATAGATCCATTTACATTATCACTGTGAAGTCCTAAATTTTTAACCTTAACCTTTTTGGACTCAGGGGATGACTATACTTTTTTTGCTTGAACTTCAAAACTTTCCAAATCATGACACGATGTTGTGGTGTGGTCCAAAGAATGAAATAAATTGCATTTATTATGTGGGGTTTCCACAATGATATCCTAAACCCACTTGTCATACTTAGAGTTTATATGAATTTGACTTGGGAAAGCTTTGGCAACATCTAGTAATACACAAACCCTATCAAGCTTTGTTGGATTTCTGTAGAAAACCATATCATGTTTGAGGAATATCCCTACATGATTTTCCATAATTTCTATTAACTTTAGTTCCCTATATTCCAAAGCTAAAGACTGCAACTGAATCCAAGATGGAACAAATCTAATCTTAGATTGCTCAAATTTGAAATTTAGTGTCCATGATTACATACAGAGGTTGGAGCCTTCAAAGACCCACATTTTTATTTTGAAAATTTCATCTCTACGAGCCTTTGTATCAAAGAGTTAAAAAAATAACCCTTTGCATGATCTAAATAAAATACTTTTGTAAACCCTTCTCATTCTTCAAATAATAGTTTTTTCAAAAAATGTATATCAAATATGAGGTTTCAAAACTTGCAAATTAGGGCTCACTGTCGAAGGTCTTAGATTTGATTTTTTAACAAATCCTTAGGGAATGTGATATTAACAATTCCCTTTACCCTCTTCATTGATCTGGGATTGTTGCTATGAAACTTTTGGCAAAGGGGGGTTCTCCTTGCTTTAAGTCTATACACCTCCATTGCAACAAAGCTTTATTGCTCTTTTTTCCTTTTTTCTTGTTAGATCTCTTCTTACCCTTCTTTTGATGTGTGCTCTTTGAAGCTCTTGCATGGTGATCTTGTTTTTCGACCTTCTGCTCGATTATTGTTCCTTTTTTTTATGAGAAACTTGTATCTTTTCATTTGGTTGAAAAGATACAACTTTCTCATTTTGAATATTCTGATTTTTTGCCTCTCATCATTCCTTTTATTTTGATCTTCACTCTTCTTGTGAATATTTTGATCTCTAGTCTTCTTTTGACCATTGTGCCTTTCTTGTATATCCTTGTTTCAATCTTCTTTCTTTGCATATTCATGCTTCTTGTGAAGATCCCTACTATGTTGTACCTATGTCTGCTAATATTTTGAAAGAAAAGCTTTAGGTTTTGTTGAAACCATAAATGCTAGCCATTTTACATTTTTGCTTGATTGAAGATCAACTTCGCTATCTTTGTAGAGGTGATTCAAAAAAATTGAATTATTTTCATAGTGTCTTTGTC
Organism: Sequoia sempervirens; assembly: GCA_007258455.2. Taxonomy (NCBI): domain Eukaryota; kingdom Viridiplantae; phylum Streptophyta; class Pinopsida; order Cupressales; family Cupressaceae; genus Sequoia; species Sequoia sempervirens. The sequence continues at coordinate 61,407 of VDFB02016356.1, forward strand.
ATAGCCCTTCCCCTTGTGAATAATGAGACCTTTCATCTTTAAAAATATCAAGAATTTCCTATTTATCTCTAAGTAGACGCCTATGAGAGTGAAAAGGGACCTAGTTAGGTTTTGAGAATTTGTCTCTAACAACATTAGACCCACACCTTGCATGTTGCCACATCGAATTACTAGTGGGTCCACGATAATGAGGAACCAATCTGTTGTAGCTTTGGAAGCCATGGGGAGGAGGAACCCTCTCATTTTCTGCAAAGTTACCAATGAATGGCCATTTTCACTCTGCCATTTTTTCTTAGAGAGGCCACACCAATTAAATTATAATTTACTAGTGAAGTTTTTACATCACTAGATATTAGTAAAAAAATCTTGGCAAATTTTTCATTTATTTGAAAAACCATATTGATTATCATGATAAATCCTTCCTTTAAAAAAAATTACAAATTCTTATGGAAAAACAAGGGCCCAAGGAGTGACAATAATCATTGAGTTTAATGAGTGGTGCTTTCTATGAAGGTTGAGGGGGTAGTTCTCCCCCATAGTGTCAAGGTGCAACACCCCTTGTGAGGGTCAAGGGGGTAAGTTATCCTTAATGCCTCTTGAATGTAGTACTTAACCTCTTATTGACTAATCACTCTCTTTAGGCATAGTAGCAACAATCATGGTTTGTATATATCTCAATGATTTTCTCTCAACAAGGTGACTTGGTATTCAAGCTTGAAAGTATCCTAAAAAATGCTTAGAGAAATGCCACTTTTTGAACTTGACTTAGTAATTTTCTTGGATTACTTGTCAAATCTATTTCATAAAAATAGGTCATCCTATTTGTAAGGAGAGCCTTGATTACTCTTTTGAATACTTACAACTACCCTTAGACAAAATTGCAAAATGAAAAGAGGTTGTTGATTACTAAAATTTGACAAGTCTAAAAAAGTATATCGTCTTGCACTACTATATGTGACTTTGATCCCGTTTGGAAGTGGGTATGTAGGCATTCCTTGGGTGAAGGATGCTCATATGACCAAAGTATATAGGGGAGGGTTTAGGGGATAACTCCAAATTTTTGGATTGTTCTTAAACTTTATTATCTCTTCCTCCTTAGTATGATTCACCTTGAAGTTGAGAATTTTAGCATCTATGGTTGTGAACTCGCATCCATATTTATATGTCTCCCCTTTATTGTTCTAATTCAATGAAATACACTTTATTGTCATCAAGCCTATCTATTATGAGGCTTGGGGTGTTTATATTTCCAAAATCCACCTCAATATTGGATGAAATTGTATATTCATCTAGGTAGAGGATAATTTTTCTCTTAACTTGTCCTAGTCATCCTTAGGTAATCACCAAAATTGTAAAACCTATGACTCACTTATAGATAAACTTATTGTTTCTCTGGTGTGATAGGAGTTAAGGAGTGAGCTCTATTAAAAAGAAGTATAAATGAATATCATAGGGCTAGTCAACTTTTACTAGTAGTATGAAAATGATAGATGCCAAGATCTACCTCATTTCATAGGATCAATTGGCTATCACTTATAGCATGTAAGTGATAGATGTTAGGAGCTACTTACTTTTATAGAGTTTAGATAGGATTTTTCTAGTAGCATGCAAATGGTGGAGGCCAAGTTCTACCCATATCAGAAGTTTATTATTAACATTGGTGTATCAAAGGAATCATGTGTATTTTCTATGTGGTGTTTGGCTAAGGTGGGACTTTCTAGTTCGATTATTAATTCAATCTATTTGATTGATAGTATAGGTGCTAGCCTTGGGTCTATGGTATAACCATTTAATATATCTAGATTATCTAAGATATGTAGTGTTTTGTTGACCTAGATGATTAATGGGTTGTGGAAATATTATTACTATCCTTAGTTATTATGAAAATTATTATACCTATTCCCTTGTTAGTGAGGACATCAAGTAGTATGGGATGCTTGATTATGATCATAGCTGGTAGTGGATTGGGAAAAGGATAGGACCCATGGCATGTTATGGGATACATCGAAATTTCTTTTCTAAATGAGATCTATGTAGCAACTTCTATGTTAGTGAGCTAAGTAGTGGGATGATGCATTCGAAAGATTGCATCCACTTTCATTGTGCTAGTTGGTCTCTATGTGGTCATGTAGTGTATGTACATGGATCATTCACACTAGATGTATGTGATGTATGCTTGAGTTTGTTTCTATTGTACTCATGATGTGCATATGAGCTAGTCATTCTTGTACATATGATGTATATATATGTTGGTTGTTATTGTACTTGTGATGTATGGGTATGTGCAAGATCATCATGGAAAAAACAAACCCTTAAGTGGGAAAAATCTCAGAAAAATCAGAGTTAGGCAACTTAATGTCAAAATTTGAATAAGTTATCTATATTATTTCAAAAATATGTAACAATAGAATTTGTAGAAAATTGAATTTAGTTTCTATACTACTAGGTTTGTTTTAAAAAAAAAATCTATTTGGTGAAAATTTGAAATTTCAATGCAGTAGTACTTAAATTTCAAAGAAAAAATAAGAAGTAGTTGTATGTCTGACGACCCTAACCACAATAAAATGATAATATTTTTTTATAAGATTTTAGATATAAGTAGATGATTCATGTCCCAATGTGATACATATTTTTTTGGTATTTTTTTCCATGTATATAATTAATTATGAATTTTTTATTACAACTTTTAAAAAATATAAAAACTTGTATGTCTGACCACCTTAACTTGGTCAAAACTTTATGAAATTCATTTTTTCTTTTTTTAATCCTATAATATGCAAATCATAGAATGTGATGCATGTTTTGGATTCAAAAAATGTGATACCATTTGAAAGCTATAGATGTTTGTCAATCAGCCTATCAATGAGGACTTTAGTCATAATTTGAATAGAAAATGAATAATAATTACTTATTAAATTTAAATTAAGGCATCATTTATATTGGTGGAAAGTTGAGAATCTCTTTTAAAAACCCTTTTCATTTAATCAATTTTGGGTAAAAAAAAATTTGTTAGCCATATACCCATCATATTGCCACTTTTTGGCCCATCATGATCCTGTACATACCTATATGTATAAATTAGCCACCTTTTGTATAAGTGATGTATGCTCAAGCCAATCATTGTGTGTGACTTGGGATTTTGGAGTGATATTTACCATAGTGGTTTTGTATGTGTTTTTGAAGTAATTGTTGGTATGGAACCAACACTTGATCAAAATGTGTTATCATCTATTTTAACGAGACTAATTTTGCATGCTTATGCTTAATGAAAAACCATGATTTAAAATTGAGATATAAGATATCATGCAAGAGTAGAGGATAAATTATCTCTATCATTGGTGTACAAACTACAAAGCATTTAATTCCCAAAGGGGATACATTGGTGAGATCATAAAAAATGAACTCTTGAGGCTTAGGTCTAGGTCTAGGGATGACCCCAACAATTGAAAGCTTGCAACCTTTGAGTGTAAATGTATAAGTGATAGCATAGATTTGTCACCACCATGGTGATTAGGGAAGTTATAGAGTTAATGCTTATAAGTTAGATAGAAGAATTTTGGTCAATTAGGTCAGTAGTTGTTTTGAAATGAATTTATATTTATAGTAGTAATTGAAGGGTGGTTTCTTACATCCTTAGATACCAAATCTGACACCCCTAGCGTTTAGCAAGGGATTCAACTTTAGGGATTTTGGGTTACGAATTAGGTCATCAGAAAGGCCTACTTTTAGTAGAGTTTTTTTAATACAATAAATAGAATACACATGGTAGAAGATTGTGTGAATTTGGCTCATGGGATTGCCCTATCCAAATATCATCATTACTCATCCGTAGAGATTGATCATAATCCCTAGATCCCCCATTCACCACCTTTGATCAAATCTATGATAAAAAACTTGACCAAAATAATTTGAGTAGCTAGGAATTTATACCTCAAACTTCTAAAATTTAAAATTTAAGTTTGCACCTTATTTTCCTCCTCGCTATCCATTGTGCCTTGATCTAGTGCACATTTACATTGTACTATTTTGTTTAAATGTATTCATTCATTCATTTTGAAAACAACTAGGAATCATTGAATAGCATTTATGATATATTCATAGCATCATTATTTGAGTATTAACTAGCATACACCAAGTTGGAGACAACATTTCCAAGCATGCAAATAGCCTAGACAATTCTAATGCAAATTCTAACTCTTTTTGTCTCTAGGAATTAAAGCAAGTGCTAATGATTTTTCCTTTTAAATGAACATATGAATTAATTATAAATTTAATGTCTTTAAAATTCAAAATAGAGCAATAAGTCACACAAAATGCACATTTTAGCTCATAATGGTTATTAGGAAAATACAAATCCTTTTTTTTTTTAATTTTAGGACCAATCTTGAGGTACTCAAGATTGACCCAAGATAGTAGGGTACTAAATTTGATGCATAGAAAAAATGTGTGGATATAGATGTTAGCATAGGTATGAAAAATGGTTAATAATCATGAATATATGGGAATGCGTGTAAAATATGCATGGAATAAGTATGAATGCCTATGATTAAGTGTAAATGAATGTGAGAAGGATAGAGCTATGGATCATATTACGAGCCAAACTTAACACAAGAGTGTGCCACTTGTTGCTATGTAATTTTTTTGAACCACTGTATCAAAATGAGCCCAAAACTAAATGGGAATTGACAACAATATGCAAATTTCACTTCTACAATAGTACAATGACTGGAATTATTATGTCAATATAAAATTGAATTCCCTTCTATCCTCAACTATTATTATATCAAACCAAGAAAGTCTAGTAAATGTCATTAACCAAATTTTATCCTAACATATAACATCATAGTCCATAATTAGATTAAACTCACGGTACAATTAGATTGCTTATAATGAATATAACCCAAAAATTATTTAATGAAAATAATTATTTATAAAGGAGAAAAAAACAATAGTCTAACAAATTCACTATGAAAATTAAGATGAGGAAGATCTAGAGATTGTGGTTGCATTCTTGTATATGAACCCTAATAATATTATGTTATAAAAATAATAGATGTAGTGTCAAGTAGCCAAAGAAGACTATAGATGACATCTTTTATAATTTAACTAAGAAACTATGGGAAGATGGGTTGAAAGGAAAGCATATCCCTTATGAGGTATACAATTTTAAAATGACATGTTTGGATACCATTTACAACATTTTCACTAGGGTTTGAAGGTTCTAAGCCAAATTTTATGAAGCATGTTGAGAAGAACTAAATCAATGATTGTCTACTAAGTCTCAAAATCCTAATTAGAGAGCCTAAGTTTTACTCTAGATTGTGTCTAAGAAAGGAAATTATTTGTATTCTTGGAGAAGAGGTTTTACAAAGACTTGATCCCCTTATTATAAAAATTTAAAGCATGAACCCACAAAATATTTGCAAGTGAATAGTCTTTGGCTCTAGGAAAATTCACTGCCAACAATTCACTACTGGAAAATTCACCACCAACAATTCATCGCCATGACAAATTCACCTCAAGGAAAATTCACCACTAGCAATTCACCACAATGGAAAATTCATTGCATTAAAAGTTTGCAATTAATTTTCCATGGCGATGAATTGCTGTTGGTGAATTTTTCTTCAGGTGAATTTCTCATGGCAGTGAATTTTCCCATGATGAAGTGTTGGCAGTGAATTGCTAGTGGTGAATTTGCTTGATGCCATAGTCTTTATAGTAAAGAACTAGAGACAACCAAATAGATTGTTGATTAATAGAAAACTCCTTGTGAAATTTATTGCCATCCCACTAATGTCATGGTACCTTGCCAAGATTTCCCAATATTTTTTATAGCAAAAGTATGTTATTGATAAATAGATTTGTTCATGATAAGAAGCGTATGAAGTCTGGAAGACCCTTCTAAGCTAGGCAGATAATGGGCACACTATAAGAAATGTAATGCCATTGAACCAAGACTTTTTAGCCTTCATCACCATCAAGGACTCTAACAATCCATTTTGCACATAAGGATAAAACTTGGGGTCAAATTGAAAGAAGCCCCATACCTCTAGAGTAGTGAGGAAGGCAATAATAATCTCAAGCTATGTGATGAAATTATTTGTTATTATCAAAAGGTGCCCATAGGAATTCCTTGAGAAGATTTTGAACAATCTTCAAGTACGGGGCCTTAAAAGGACCCAACAAGAAGAGTAGTAAACATGTGTGGTAACCAAGACTTTTGAGCACACATAGAAGTTTCCTACCAATGAAAGAGGCTTAGTAATTCAATACTTGAGCGTTTTCTCAATTATAGAAATAATAACTTGCCACAAGGTGGAAGGGGAGGCTTCAGAGAAAAAAGGAATATTGAGAAACTTGAAAACTTGAATCCCATGATCAATTCATTTCCATCTATAGGAATTTGACCAACTAAGTTTAATTTTTAACACTGAATGCTTGACGCTGAATTTTTTTTTCTAAAATTAAGCACTACAAGACCTATTTGATAGTTTCTTCTTCATATAGCAAATTTAAAAATAAATCATCCTCAAAATGACCAATAAACCAAATAATGAAATTACATACCTTTAACCAATATTGAAAAATAAATGAGCAAAAACCTTCAATTGCAAGCCCATAAATAACCAGCCTCATATTTCGTTCTAAAATTTAGCATCATTGATTTATGGTAAGTTGAAGATTTCATTTGATTAGAGCAGGCCTAAATAAAGTGTAGATATATATGATTTTCTTTGGATAACGGTATTTCCAATACAATGACAATTAGAAAACACACGATAGTGACAGCACAAAGCAGCGGCCACGATTAAAGTGGGCTGCTGGAATAATATTGCCTTTGTTTGTTCATTCCCCTGTTTTAGACTTATGAATTGAATACGACTTTCTTCACTTACTAGTCAAATATCACTGGCGATGTAAGAGACCGTTGAATAGGAGGTCTCTATATAACACTCATTTCTTATACAATTTACAGAAGTAGCCAAAGCTAAGAGCAGAAGAACATTTTGAGTAGAGGCAGATTTTTCTTATGGCTTGCTCAGGGTAAGCTTATATCACTTAATGCTTTTATGGTTTTTTTCTTGCTTTCTGCTTATTCTGTGGCAATGGTGGATTGGTTTACATAGTTTATGGTGTAAATCTTTTTAAGTTGATTTATTAACTTGAGTGGGTATGGTATAGGATGAGGAGATTCAAAGGAAAAGTGGCAATAGTGATAGGTGGATCAAATGGTATAGGTGCAGCCATGGCAAGGAAATTTGTGGGAGAAGGTGCTTATGTGTACATTGCTGACATCGATGAAGAGGCAGGGCTTAAAGTATGCCAAGAGCTCCATGGGAGTTGTTCATTTGTGAAATGTGATGTGGCATTCGAGAGCCATGTGAAAGGGGTTGTAGATCGAGCAATGGAGGAGAAGGGGCATCTCGACATCATGGTGAACAATGCGGCTATGATGCACGCTCATGGGAATGTCATCACGAAAGTTCAACTAGACACTTGGGAAAGAATGATGGCAGTGAATTTGACAGGGCCTATGTTAGGCATGAAGCACGCTGCGAGGGTCATGATTCCACGCAACTCTGGTTCCATACTCTTCAGCGGCAGTGTGTTGGCACTTCTTAAGACTGATAACGAGTCTCATGGTTACATGGCTTCCAAGAATGCTCTGTTGGGGTTGGTGAAGAGCGGTGCAGTGGAGTTGGCAAAGACAGGAATACGTGTCAATGCTGTCTCATCCTATGGGATTGTGACAAAGATGATGGAGGAGTGGCTTTATAAGGCATCTAATGGGCAATGTCCTAAGGAGGCCCTTGAGGATGAGTTTGAGAGGAATGCCACCAATGGCAGGAAGCTTACTGTTGATGATGTGGCCAATGCTTTCTTGTTTCTAGCATCTGATGAGGCTTCCTACATCAATGGCCACAACCTTATAGTTGATGGGGGTTATTCTCTTCATGGGCGAGATATTGCGTCCTTCAAAGAACCACTTGACGATTAGAGAGTTGTAACATTGTCTATAAGTTATATTTTCAGTTGGAGCCTTCTTAAGAATTTATATTTTCTATAAGTTGTATCCGATCAATCAGTACTTAGCATGCTTCTAGTTCTATCTATTAGTGTCCTAGTCATCCTCTCTATGATGCCTTTTCTCTATGGCATATATCGAATTGTTCTCTACATCACAATATGTGCATGCTTCTATAAGTCATCAAATTCTCTAGAGAAATATTTTGTGTCTATTATCTAACCTTAATACTTTTTATTTTTTGATCTATCTAAATTTCAACAAGAACCTTAAATTCTTTAAACTTGCTAACTTTTAGATTTATGCCTTAAAAAATAAATCCACATATATGTGAATAGTCATTAAAAATGAACATAATAATGAGATTTTCTAATTGAAGAAACATCCACATGATCCAAAAATATCACTATGAATAACCTCTAATAATCCCTTTGCTTTAGTTCTATAAGAATTAAACTTTATTTTACAAATGCATAATGCTCACAAAATCAAAATCTACAAAATAACTAAATAAACCATCCATTATAATTTTATTAAATATAATCTTAATCCTTTTTTCACTAGGGTGGCCCAATGTCTCGTGTCATTATATACATGAATATGAGTTTCCAATTGCATAGGTTAAGTTATAATAAGTAGATGAACCAAGAATAAACAAAGTCCCACACCAAGATCCCCTAGCGAGCACTAGATTTCTTGTTTCTAGCATCTGACGAGGCTTCCTACATCAATGGCCACAACCTTATAGTTGACAGGGATTATTCTCTTCATGGGCAAGATATTGCGTCCTTCAAAGAACCACTTGATGATTAGAGAGTTGTAACATCGGAGTTATATTTTCAGTTGGAGCCTTCTTAAGAACTTATATTTGTTGGAATATACACTCCAACATAACTACTAATTGTTAAAATAAGTCATAATGTAAACTACACATATGTTGTGTATGTGTCATCAAATAATGTTTAGTGTTCATTATGTTTAGTTAAGTTCAGTTTGTTGTCACTAGATGTCCAGTTTGTTATTGAACAACTCCAATTAGCTTGATCATAATTAGCATGATTATAGGAAGTTTGTTGTGTGTCTGCAACTATAAAATATGTATTGTTGTTGATTAATATAAGTGAATGAGTTTATTTTCAATTACATTCTCTATCTCTAAGTTGCTATTATATTTTTCTATTACTATTTTCTATAAGTTGCATCCAATCGATTAGTACTTAGCATGCTTCTAGTTCTATCTATTAAAGTCATATTCATCCTCTCTATGATGCCTTTCCTCAATGGCTTATATGAAATTGCTTCCTACCTCACAATATGTACATGTTTCCATAAGTCATCATATCCTCTAGAGAAACATTTGTCCTCTATTATCTAAACTTAATTCTTTCTATTTTTTGATCTATGTAAATTTCAACAAGAACCTTAAAATCTTTAAACTTGCTAACTTTTAGATTTGTGCCTTTGAAAATAAATCCACATGTATAATGTGAATAGTCATTAAAAATGAACATAATAATCAGTCCACAATGTGGGTATGTTGCACATTCATGGTAATTACATCACTCGGGTCCCACTCCACACTTGGGAAAGAGTGATGGTAGTGAATGTGATAGGGTCATTGTTAGGGGGGTGTTGCCACAATAGTGGTTTACAATTTCTGGGAGATCTTGATTTTTGCTAAAATCACATATTTTTAGAAAATATAATGATTTAAGCCTTGAAATGTTCTATTTAAATGATTCCAATTGAAGAGGGTTTGATCAAACCACCCTAGACCAAGCCCCCTTGGATAGAACCCCTCTAGTTTTAAACCATACCTATAACAGAGTCTCCTTTACACCTATCAAAATACTGATAAAAAACCACTTTTGATTTACCTTTTGCGGGATCAAATGAATTCATTTTTTTTTTTTTAAGTATGTAGTCCCTATTATAAGCTTCCAAAAAAGTATAATTTTGATAAAATTTAATTTGATTATTATATTTATTTTTTATCTCTTGTGAATGTAGGTTTTTCACCGAAAATCAATCTCTTTGTTCTACACATGTTGAAAAATATCAAATTATCAAAAAATAAAAAAAATAAAAATGAGTGCACTAGATATTGAAGTCCTCAATTCAAAAAGAAAAGAAAAAATGAATTTCAATACATAAAAAAAAAGTTATGCGTTATACAGTCATGCTATGTTTGAATTGTAATTGGTTTGACTTCAAAACTTGATTAAAGAAAAAATATTCAATAAAAAACTATCTAACCAAGTGGAAGCACTAGATATCAGAGTCACAAATCTAAATTCAAAAGAATTAGAATTTTATCCTTCATGGAAAAAAGTTATGCATTATATGTTGAGCATCTCTTTTTAAAAATGTTGCTTTATGAAAAAAACTAGTGTTCGAAGGAGATGGAAAAAGAAGTGCAATCTGATTCCAAAAATTTTGAAAAAAATATATTTAGAATCTACAGACAAAATTTCACGAAACTCTAGTTTGCATCATCTTCAAATTCCTCACAGTTTAGCCGCTATAGGTGCCTGAAAGTGAAGATTTAGTTAAAAACAAATTATTTTAGTGTCCAGTTTGGCCAAAAATTGTAAACCACTATTGTGGGATCACCCAAGGATGAAGCATGTTTCCAGGGTCATGATTTCACACAACTCTAGTTCCATACTCTTCAACTGCAGTGTGTTGGTAATTCTTAAGACTGATAATGAGTCTCATGGTTACATGGCTTCCAAGAATGCTCTGTTGGGGTTGATGAGGAGTGGTGTAGTGGAGTTGACAAAGACATCAACACATGTCAATGTTGTCTCATCCTATACAATTGTGACAAAGATGATGGTGGAGTGGCTTGATGAGGCATCTAATGGGAAATGTCCTAAGGAGGTCCTTGAGGATGAGATTGAGACGAACACCATCAATGATGTGGCCAATGCTTTCTTGTTTCTAGCATCTAATGAGGCTTCTTACATCAATGGCTGCAACTTTGTAGTTGATGGGGGTTATTCTATTCATGGGAGAGATATTGTGTCCTTCAAAGATCCACCTGACAATTAAAGAGTTGTAACATTGTTTATAAGTTATATTTTCATTTGGAGCCTTCTTAAGAACTTATATTTGTTGGAATATACACTCCAACATAATTTTTAAATGTTAAAATAAGTCATAACAAAATTGCATATATGTTGTGTATGTGTCATCAAATAATGTTTAGGTGTCCATTATGTTCAGTTAAGTTCATTTTATCATCATTAGATGTCCAGTTGTTGTTGAACAACTCCAATTAGTTGTCATCATAGTTAGCATGATTATAGGAAGTTTGTTGAGTGTTTGCAACTATAAAATATGTATTGTTGTTGATTAATATAAGTGAATAAGTTTATTTTCAATTACATTCTCTATTTCTACTGCTATTATATTTTTCTATTACTATTTTTCTATCACTAATGCATATTTGCATTCTTTGCATTTATTTACTTCTCCTGGGGTGTGTTTGTGTGAATAGGGGTATTACCTTTTCAATTTTCCTTTTGTAGTGTGAACAAAGAAAATTATCTAACTATTCATTAGTTAAAGCCTATTCACACATGTTTACATGTTGAGTTTACTTTTCAGAAGTTTTTACTACACATTCAATCTTATCTTTAGTTGTCTCATGACATATATATATATATATATATATATATATAATACTAGCTATTTTTAATTTAGTTTTGGTTCAAAATATTAATTTCTATTGGAAAATCTTTCCTTCTAAAAATTGTATTGTTAATATTTTTTGCATAATAAGAAATCCTTATGGGAAATTAGGGCCTTGAGAGGTGGAAACAATCAATAAATTTAAGGGGTAGTGCTTCTTACAACTTGGGTTAAGGGGGTAGTTCTCCCTCATGGGGTTAAGGAGCAACACCCTTGCAAGGGTTGAGGGGGAAGAGCCTCCTAAATGCCTCTTGAATTTAGTACTTAACCTCTTCTTGACTAGGCACTCTTTTTGGGAATACTAGCAACAACCATGGATTATTTCTCTCCATGATTTTATTTGAAGAAGGTGACCTAGTCTTCAAGTTTGAAAATCTCATGAAAAATGCTTAGAGGACTACCAATTTCTTGAAGTTGATTTAGTATTTTTCTTGGAATTCTTTCCAAATCTCCTACATAATAATAGGTCCTCATACTTCTAAGGAGAGTATTGATGATTATTTTGAATAGTTACAACTACCCTTTGACACTTGCAAGATAATAAGAGTCTACTAACTATTGAAATTTGACTAACTTTGAAATGGGTGATCCCACAATAGCGGTTTACAATTTTTGGCCAAACTAGACACTGAAAATATTATTTTTAACTAAATCTTCACATTAGGGCACCTATAGTGGCTAAACCATGAGGAATTTGAAGATGATGCAAACTAGAGTCTCATCACATTTTGTCTATAGATTCTAAAAATATATTTTTAAAAAAATTTGGAATTAGATTGCACTTCTTTTTCCATCTCCCACTAAAACTTTTTTTTTTTAGAAAACAACATTTTTAAAAACTGACGCACACCATATAACACATAACCTTTTTTTCATGAAGGATAAAATTCTAATTCTTTCGAATTTAGATTTGTAACTCTCATATCTAGTGCTTCCACTTGGTTTGATAGTTTTTTATTGAATATTTTTTCTTTAATCAAGTTTCAAAGTCAAACCAATTACAATTTAGGCATAGCGTGACAGTATAATGTGTAACTTTTTTTGTATATATCGAAATTCAAATTTTTTGTTGGATCAAGGACTTCAATATCTAGTGCATTCATATTTTTCAAAAAAAAAATCATAATTTTCTATTTTTCCACGTGCAGAACAAAGACCTTGATTTTTGATGAAAAACCTATGTTTAATAAAACTAAAAAAACAAATACATAATAAAACCAAAACATATTAAAATTATATTTGTTAGATAGCTCGTTCCTAGGATTACCTAATTCTAGTTGGGTTTGTGAAAATTCCTCCATTTTCATCCTTAACCCGAGCTCCAAAGTGCCAAAATTTATTTTTTTTATGTCTAAGGGGGGATGAGGGATAAGGGGGGTTCATACGAACCCTTAGGGGTTCAAGCAAACCTCTTCAAAGGGGTTCACTCGAACCCCTTTCTATGCATTTTTTTTGCATTTTTGGTGGACAAGATTCAAAGGGGTTCACTCAAACCTTGGTTCAAGTGAACCCTTTATGGGTTCAGTCAAACCAATAGGTTCGTACGGACCCCCAAAATCACATTTTTTGCCTTGGAGTCATTTTTTTTGAGTTTTCCTTCCTCACTTGAATTGTAGACCACTATTGTGGCTTCACCCAAATGTACATTGTCTTACACTACTACATGTGTGACTTTGATCCCATTTGGAAGTGGGCATGTAGAAACTCCTTTGGTGAATGATTCCCCTATGACCGGATTCTATAAGGAAGGGTTTAGAGGTGTAGTGTAGAAAATTGTATGTACCTTTACAATTTCACACTATGTTTGTATCCCCTTAATTAATTGGACATAATTAAGCCTCTAATTGACTAAATTATGCATTCTAAAGCATTATTATTCCAATTTTTTGAATAGGTTCAACTTATATTAAACAATTTCCAACATTAATTAAAACACCTTGGAAGTTGAGTGTCTTGGACTTAGGTCCTAGGACACATTCACCCAATGGTGAATGGGTCCCCTTTAAATGCCAAGACCCAATTTTTAATATGTTTTTGGCAACATTTTAATGATTCAAATTCAAGTTTTGAATGTAATCTTTTGGAATCTAAGTTTTGGGAAATTAGATAAACCCCTATAAATACATAGTTATTTTATCAATTCAAAACATCTAGCATTAAGACAACTTTCACAAGAGAAAATATTATTGTTAAGAGCAATGAAGAGTAGATTTATTAGTCATCTATATAAGCAATCAAGATCATATCATCATGTCAAAGTTATGTGTGTTTGAGGTGTCCCTCCAGTTATGACACTCTGTTTTAGTTTAATTCAATTTGTTAGATAGATGCTTTAGTTGATTATGGTACTATGTTGTTCATTTTTAGATATGACTCTGATATTATGTTGTTTTTATATTTCTTGGATGATACTTTTGACATCCTAATCATCTAGTTGTGTTTCTATGATGATATTGAGATAGACACGTACGCAATATGGTTTATTTGCTTATGAGTTTTTATGTGGTGAGCATGTTGAAATGGTTGTTTATGATATATGATGCTTGTCAGTTTCGATGAAGAAGACAGTGTAGCATTACTCATTCGTGAGTACCCTGCTATGTTGTGATTCTTCTTCACAGTGTGTTTTCTGATATAAGTTTATATGTTTTAATAGTGATGTTTTATGTAGATACAGGTATTGGGTATCAACTCCACCCACTTTTCAGGTCTGAGCGTACCCTAATTCAATGAAATTATGTTGATTATGGAGTTAATGACAAGTCCTTATTGAACCATTGTTCTTTATTGAACGAGTACCTATTTGTTACCCTTCCTTGTTGTCTAGTTTATTTTTGTTGTGTCGTTCTTGTTTGTATTGTTTGGTTGGGAATTCAGTATTTAAGTTCAATGATTATCTGTTAATATATTTATATTTGATTAAATGCTCATGGTTATACATGTTTATAGTTTAATTTATTATTTTAAATTAAATAAGTTATTTACTTTAAAAGTGAAAGTTAATTTTGTAAAGTATTTAATTAAATATAATTGTTGACTTAGTTGTGCAAATGAGATTTACATGGAAGGAAGATATTTTAAAAGATGTTGTTTGCAATATGTTATGGATTCTTGGATTTGGAGTTGAGAATTTGATCTGTTGTTAAAAGGGTAAGTTAGAACTGATTGATCAAATTTGAATGCATAATTGACTATCAATTAAGCTTCATGATTGAGAGTTAATTAAATGCATTAAAATATTTTGGGGTTGCAATTTTTATACACGACAATATTTTGAAAGAATTTTCATAGTAGCAATTTTTAGAATATTTTGCACAGCAATTGTTTTGTAAAAGCTTTTATTATATATTCTATTGGCAAGCATAATTGGGAATTGGATTGTCTTGGATTACTTCGTCAAGATCTGGTGAATTTAAGTAGAATTGGTAGAAGATTCAGATTGTGTTCCCAGCCAGCCATCAAACTTTAAACAGGTTTTTCTTCTTTGGTTTTAAAATTCTTGTGCTGAATTTTGAGAATATGATGTTGAAATTTTTGTTGCTCTATAAAAGAATTATTTTGTTGAACCTGCATAAACAATAAAGAAATAAATTAGAAGAATATTTGAAATTTTTAAACAAAAAGGAATAAAAACATATTCTGTAAATTATACTGTTCCAGATCAGAATTCATTTTAGTTTGGATGTGAAATAATTATGAATGTACATGAAATTGAGAAATTAATAAATCAAGGCAAAATTTGTGATGTACCCATATACTAGATCTGAATTTTCAAGAATAACTGTGAAGAGTTTGTCAATATGTATTTGGGGATACATTTTCAGATTGTTTATTTGTTTTAAGAAGGTTTTATTTCCTCTTGACCATGGTGTCACTATTGCATTATGGTATTCTAAAAAATTAATAAATTCAATAAGCTGGTAACATACTGATTGTATCTTTTTGTTTGGCCAACCCCTACTTCTTATAAATTTCATTTGTTTAGAATCAAATAAGTGTGATAGGGAATATAATCTTCTTGATCCTATGACGCCACTCTATTTGTGTTTGTTTGTTGAAATTATAGTTTTTTTATTTCCTCCTTGATTCCTTATGCTGCTTGTTACAGTAGCAATATCTAAACATGGTAGAGAGTATGGAGTTAGGTAAATTTTATGAATCTTATAGTAATTATTTGCGTACAATGGAAATGAAGCAAATACTTTGCAAATTTCTCAAGCTTATCACTCTATATTCCTTGTTAAATTTCTTTAGGGAGACTAGCATTGAATTTATTCCTTAGATTGTGAATCTCTTCTGGGGACAACGACTTTGAACTTAGTTATGGTTTAGTTTGTCTAATTGCATTCTGTAGGTGCATGATCTTTCATCATATTACTTTATATATGTTAAAGCATACAAGGTCGCTATGTTAAATTAAGCCATTCACTGTCTTCTTAAAATATTTATTGATTTCCATATAACCAAACTAGGTTTTATATGACTGAAATATCCCTTTGTCGTTGTTTTATTTTGTACTCTATTTTCTTCCTATAGCTCATCACCATAAGGAGATTAAAGCTTTATAACATTCATCATGGATAGACTGAATTTTTATTCTCCTTACTCACCCTCTATATACCTGTTCTATTAAAAGAAAAAATCTTAATTAGTTATTGTTACCACTGTACAATCTATCTTTCCAACATAATGATCTTCATTTCTTGAAAATAGTATCTGGTTATTGAATGATTAGAAAATTTACTTAAGTAATTAGTCCCTCCATCTTAATCAGCCATGAAAGTAGATTCACATTCTTTTGGCAAGCTGAGAATTTTCTTTAAAAAATTAAGTCTCTTCTTTTTAGCGCCATGCAAGCAAGAAGTTGAGTTTTTCTTTCTTTAATTGAAATCTTCCTTTCGTATGCACAATCCATGTCTGATATATAGAGATTTATAATTTAATTGATATTTTACTATGAGTTTAAGTATGGACGTTATGACTAGCGTGGTTAATGAATATTCTATCTCGAATGATTCTTTCCTAAGATCGCGACTTTTGTAGTTGGCACATAAGATGTTATATATTTATGTCTTGTTGTATATAATTATTTGTTAATATTTTAACTTTATTCTAATTTGACGGTGATATAAAGTTGATCTTGTTTATTTGATGAGGTCAGTTATACTTTAAGTGAAAGTAATGTTAGCTATTAAGTCATGTTAGCATGACTGTCCATACGTATATCACTTCTAGACTTGAAGTTAAAATACATGCTTAATCTTAGACAAGATGTCTTTAGTGGTCTATTATGCAAAAGGAATTACATGGTATTTTTTTTATAAATTTCATCATGCAATGGTTCATAAAGAAATTGAATTGTTTATTTTATTAAGTTTTAAAGATAATTTGTGATGAACAATAGTTTATTGTTTATAACCTTGAGTAAATTTTTGGGTTATAATTTCTTTTGTTTCCAGAGGCTAGAGGTGTAATGTTATGGTGTTTGACTAATTATATTTATATCTTATATTCCATAGCAGATTTATGGTTTGGGGACTTAGCCTTGCACAATTTGTTGTTGTCTATGTAGTATTTTGGAGATTATAATTTACGTCTAGATAGGGATGTAAACAATTGTGATTTTGTTCTTTGTGCTTGGTGGCTACTTGTCTTTTGATGATGAGTCATGTTATAGAAAGAGTGGCTTACGGTAGGGGCTGAAACCCTAAATGGTTGTCAGGGTAACCTATCGTAGGTTTTGTAATCCAGTGGAAACCTAACTAATATACTAGGGGTTGGGTAGAATTAAACATTAACTCAAAAAAAATTATACCTCTCCTTTCATCTTAACGCTCATTTAGGTTAAGGTAAGGTTGAGAAGGCCTGGAATGGCTAGTCACCTATCTTGTCTTCTTGAAAGATGGAATGACTCCACACTAGTTTGCATAGGGGCTGGGAATCGGTAGAGACTGCTAGGGTAACTCTTGGAGAGGGTCGATAGTCTAGGAAGATTCACTAGGGTAACCTATCCCGACTATGTGATGACACTCTTTCCTATTACATGAATGTGTCTCTTGTGGTGAGTTATCTCTAGTTGTGTTTTTCCTCTAAAAGTTTGTTTAGTTTAGTTTTGAAATTGTTATGTCGTTAAGTGAGTGTAAGCCAAGTAAATGTAATGTTCTGTCTTCTTATTTGTGGACCTGTCATTATCTCCTAGCATGGAGGTAGTGAACCTTTGGGTTTCACATGGTTGGGAGGAAATCGTGCTATACCTTCCTTGGATATTCTTATAGATGATATATTTATAGCTGGTTCCAAATACTTCATTGTTCATGAACATGAAGGTTATTTATAATGTGATCATTATCCTCCTTGTATATTTACCTCATGTATATGAGAGTACTCATTGTATCATCATTATGATGTATTGAGATTTATGAGAATCTCACTTGATGTAATCTGGGTATATTTGTAACTTGATTGTATAAAGTTATGGGAACTGGATAATTCATAGATTTAAATTATGTAATCTTGGTATCCTTAAGACAATTATGTTATTGAATCTCTTAAAAAAAAATTATTCGGTTAATTTATTCTTCACATTTTGTTTTAATGGAAACCATGGTGGGGCATTACAGATTGGTATTAGAACTAGGTTCTAATGTTGGGTACTCTAGTTTTGTGAGCCCATTAGTTTGACTTTGACATTAGATTTTGTTGATGTGTTTTCCTTTTTTTTTTGCATGTCTTATAACAAGACTTGTTCTTGATTTTGTGTAGGACCATGCCTAGATGTCATAGTAGCGGCCGTGGTCAAGGCTGAGGTGGTGGTTGTGGGCTGAACCACTAGGTTACTCCCCCTCATAGCTCTCATGAGAGCGAACAGGCAGAACAGTTGGGTCCTCAATTGGATCAAGCAAACGAGGAACAGATCCTAGAACAATCAGAGGTAGAGGGAGCACATTTACGCCCTCTACTGGAAGAGGTCCTTTCCTGACTTGGACCAAGACAGGAAGTGGAAC
>VDFB02016357.1:0-28392 GCA_007258455.2 Sequoia sempervirens
CTCCTTTGTTTCCTTGCAATAGTATCTTCTTCACTGGCATGGGCTTGTCTTACAACCAAGTAAACACGTGCTAGATTTATCTGCATTGGGAGCCATTTTGAATAGATGAATTTTGTACACAAGATGCAAGCAACAACAATTCCATAGCAGTCAATGCTTCACCATTCTTAGCCAATACATCTTCATCATTTGTGCTAGAACATCACAACAAAACCCATACCCTTCATGTCATGATGGGATTCAAAGTTTGCTCGGAGGATTCTAACGACTTTCCAATAGATCCACATTCTACGTATAATGCAGTGTTGGCATTCCATGAGACCATATCACTTGGGGTTTTATTAAATATTTCATTTTCCTACTCACTAGTTGTGCCTTCATTCTTGGCATGTGGCTGTGTAAATTTTCACATTTCTAAGACCTTTTTAACAAATCCCCTTTATACATATCCTACAGTCATCCCTCCATCTTGCGCAACATGAACAAGATCAAATAGTGTTGTGATTCTACCTCACGGTTCAAGCCTCCTCAAAGCACATGGCCTGCTTCATTTGGTGCATGGTCTCCTCCTTATTTTATTTTTTGCATTTTCTTCAAAGTTTCTAAAGTCCTTCATTTTAGCTATTTAGTGTTATCGTGTCACTATGGCACTGCCAAAAGCACTTGCTTGAAAGTTACTAAAGCGTTTTTAGTAGATCCATTCTGTGCATCTTCAGCCACTATGTTCTCCTCCATACATTTTGGTTTTATTTCTACATAAACACCACAACATCGCTGGTGCATCCCCTCATTTGTGTTTGATTTCTTTTGAAATATCAAATGGATCCCATAATCTCTCCATCGATGGAGCCCCTGTAGTTGTAACAAATTTTACTTAGTGCATTCTTTTCAGCCATTAGAGTGGCCACTTGCCATTTAGGCCCTCCATCGCTCTCTTCCTATTTATATTTTCTTTAAGCTTTCTAGGCCTCTTTCAACACATCATTTTGCGCATATTCTACAGGTGTATGGCACAACCTTTTTTGTTAACATATACACTTTAGTGTGTTTGGACTGCACTACAATCATTTATTGAAAAATTTCTAAAGCATTTTCAACATTTCAATGTGTGTCTATTAGTTTCTCATGGTGTTCTTTTCATTCATTATTGCCTCCAAATTGTTTGATAGATGTCCCCAAGCTCATGTGCGTTACCCTATGTTCAAGGCATTCCATTGGAAACCTAACATTCATTTCTGTAGTTTTATTTATCTTTAATGGGTGTCTATACCTTTCTCCAACCGCGTCCTGTAGTAGTGTTAAAATTTTCAAAAATATTTTCAACATTTCACATTTAATGGTGCACTGCCCATCTACTCAATGTTGGAGTGGGAAATGCATTTGCTTGGAAGCTTCAAAGGTTTTTCATTTAATCCACCAGTGAATATGCCAAGCACTAAGACTTTATGCCTTCGATGGATTTTGTTGCTCGTGGGTAGTCTCTTGTGTAAAAATCCCAATTTTCATATGAAAAGCCATGCAAGAATTTGTGCCCTTGATTCTTATTATGTTGTTTCAAGCTTCTATTGCTGCATGCCAATCATTTGAAATTTTGTTTTTTAGTAAGGTAATCTTTGCTTGCATTTACCTGAGAGTTTCCTTAAGCATTCAACAAATCTATTTTGTGCATCCTTCATTTTACAACATTACATGTGACCACATCTATAGAGGCATTCTATAAACAAGTGATGTGCCCAGTGGCTCTCTTATTTGAGCCTTCTCTGAGGTGTTCTTACATCTTTTACATTTTGGGATATATCTCAAACTTTACCTCTAAGATTAATATAAGTGATGTATATGTCTGGCACATATTGGTGAACATATCCACATTAATTGAAGTTACCTTGCCCCTTTTGGAATGGAATATGAGTTTGTAGTTGTTATCTCCCATGTGCCAATCATATTCATGACTGAACTTTTTCTCATCCTAAACCAAGGGGAAAGACATGCATCTCAAATAATAAGGAGACTTGGACATTATTAGCTTGCACAAAAATGGCTTTTCGACATCATGTAGTTGCTTAGAAACTTAACAAGACTGAAGCATAACATGACTTTATGCATGGTGAATGGCACTACTTAATTCAAGTCGATTGGATAAACTAATAGCAATAACAACTAGGATTCCATTGATGGAATAGTGTCTTGCAATTCATGTGTTTCACAATCGAAATATCCTTCAATAGATTGCAGTGCAACATTTACAACCTCATGATTGTGCAAGGCATGTCGGGCCCCATGTTGCCTGGCTAAAAAAAAAATCATTTTCAAACAAATTTTACCTTGAATTGACTTGAGACAACTTTTGAATACTTCAGGAGTGAAATAATGAAGTGGGTTTCCATTAAAACTCACTTTCAGGCACTTTTGCAGAATGGTGAAAACTAGCCAAGTTGGCTATGGAATCGACCTTGCAAATTGGTCAAATGACCTCGTGAAATCATAAAAACTTCTAGACTTGTAGAAATCTGACTCGAGAATTGAAAGAAAAATATGGATTGGCAAAAGGAATCATGTGGAAAAGTTTATTAACTGTCAAAGTTGCTCAGTTGAACTTTCTCCAACTACAACTTGTTCAAAACAATTCAAAATTGATCAAATCACCTCGTTGGAAAAATATCAAATCAACTCCTAGCGAGCTAGCACTAGATATACTAGCTTAGTTTGGCACATTAAACATGTTGGAAAAAGGGTGTAGCTTGAATCATCATCATCCAAAAGATATTGATGGTCAAAATTGACCTCTCAGAAAGGTTTTTGAAAATGCAAAAGTGAAACTGAAGAAATTGCATATGGTTTTGATTTGTTAAAAATAGCAAATCAAGTCATAAAGCTCTGAAAACTGACATGTGAGCTCATCTTGGCATGGAGAATGTGGAACAACATTTTTTTAACTTGACGATCATTTAGTTGCAAAATGAAGGCTCAAACGGGAAGCTACTTTGCAAAACTAAAAGTTTGTAAATAGTATAAAAGTGCAAAAACCCTCCAGCTACGCTTTTTGAAACCCTGTCAAAACTGATTGTGGGAAGCTAGAAATTGACATGCATACTCACATAGGACACATGAGTGGGTGTGCAAATGGGTTTTGCATGAAAATCAATAGGATCCAAAATATGACCCTCCAAAGTTGGTCATTCAAGTAGATTTCTCAAGTGCACTTATGAAAGTGCAAAGGAAATTTTTTTGAAATAGGAACTTCAAATTTGTGAAAATTTGAGAGTGACAATAGTGGCTCTGATTGGGGATGTATGCCCCCTATGGGCATAGCAAGATTCTAGATCATTGGGGAGTAGACCAAAACTGAGTCCATCAAGTGTCCTCAAATTGCTCAGTTATTAATTCTTCTTTCTCAGCTTCATCTCAATACCTTAGGCCATCAAATGAAAAATGGGAATCAATGTTTACCTCTGTCAAACACTATGTTCTTTGTTCTCTTCCCTAGGCCAAATCTGAAAACATTGTCATGAACTGCCTGCAAACTATCTCGCTCATTGAGAAGTTCCACTATATCACTGTGCTTTCCAATGTCACCAACTATTATGTCAAACCAAAACATGCAACCAAACATTTACAAAAAATCACAATCATTGTGACATTTTACCTTGGCCAGCTTATTGTCATGTTCCATTAAATGCTCACTCATTTGAACTGAAAAGTAGAAGCATTCA
Organism: Sequoia sempervirens; assembly: GCA_007258455.2. NCBI lineage: Eukaryota > Viridiplantae > Streptophyta > Pinopsida > Cupressales > Cupressaceae > Sequoia > Sequoia sempervirens. The sequence goes on from VDFB02016357.1 coordinate 3,711, forward strand.
TAGTCCATTTGATCTTTGGCATTGTAAACTTTGACATCAAAATCAGTTTGCACATTAAACTGAAAGTTCTCATAAGAAACTTGTTTTGTGTCATGCAAATCATCTTCAAATATGTCAGATAAAAGATGCATATTTAGGAGCATCCTTGTACTGATCACTACAACATAGGCACATTTTTTGACATCTCAGTTCAAGTACATCATAACACACCTTGTTGTCATGGAAGAAGGATCATATGCATCATTGGAATCCAAGAAATGAGTAAATGCACTCATCTGAGGCTCAAGAACATATTTTGATGCATTCTTTACATCATTATTCAACTCAAAGCCAAATACTTTAAGAGTAGGATCAAGAAATTCAACACCAACAAGGACAACATGAAGACAACCATGTGCATTAGTAACTTCACATGCAATATTAGTTGATATGTGTGCTGATCCAAAAGTGAAAGACTCATTGCTAACTGAAAAGTCCTCATTATCAATAGAACTAGAATCCTCATTTTCTTTCACATAAATGCCTTTTACATGGAATGGAAATATGTCAGTGTTCACATAATGAAGACCAAGAGCATCTAAGAAGAAGCAATTATACTCAACATCACATTCATCAACATGAGATTCAACATTATTCTCATTTCTTGGTTGCTCTCCATATGGATCAATAATTTTTGAAGCATCTACACAATCTAAAACTTTACTATCATATGAATCAACAAGCTCTTCAATATCATCAATGGGTAATAGTGTTGACTCAAGATCCTTATATTTCTCACAATGTGCTACTTGATCAACCCAAATTGAAACTCCTATTTCATCACCATGTATGTCATCATCTTCTTCATGTATCACAAACATCTCCATCTCTGCTTCATACGAGCAATCATAAGTAACAGGGGTGTGAGCATATTTATCAGCATGTTTATCATATAAAGATATCAAGTTTCCACAATCCATCAAGTAGTTGCAATAAAATTTCTAGATTTGATTTTGTTTTAGTTTTTCACATCAACGTTTTGAATCATACTACATGATCCATCATCAGGATGAAAGAGAGCTGAAGGAGAAGAAATGGATTGTTGTAGACCAAAGCAAGCTAAAAAGAGAGAGGGGAAATAAGGAAGGAGGCACACAGTTCGAGGTTAAGGATAGATTAAAAAATTAGAAAAGCAATGCTGAAAAGGAGAAAATAAAGAAGGAAAATAAACCCTTAAGGGAGCACAAGGAAGCACCTTGAAGAGGGAAATAAAGAATAAAATAATTTAAAACAAAGAAAGTTAAAAATGAAGCAAGCTAAAGAATTGAAGAGTAAAAGAAAACTTGAAATTTGAACAAACAAAAATGTTCAAATTAAAAGGAAACAACTATAGGAAGGAAGCAAAAACAATAAAGAGAACCCAAAAATAAGTCGAGGAAAGAAACTATTTAAAACAAATAGAAAAAGAGCCTAAAAAATTAAAAATTAAAAGAAAAATGAGAGGAAAATAATATATAATGACTAAAAGAGAATATATAATATTATTTATTATATTAAATATTATATTATAAATATTATATAATGTTTATTATAAAATGAAATATCAAAATATTTATTATAAGAGAATTGTATAATATATAATTTAATAATAATAATAATAATAATAATAATAATAATAATAATAATAAATAATGGTATTGGTGATGATGATGGTGATGATGATGATAATAATATAATAATTTATATAAATAAATAATTAAATATTTTGGAAAGAATGAAGAAATGAAAAATAATAAACAAAACATTAAAAATATATAGTAAATAGAAATAAATATAATAATAATAATAATAATATTAATAATAATAATGAAATAGTAATTCAAAAAATACTATATAATGAGAAATAAACAGTTTAGAACAGTAGAAACAGAACATAAGGATAAACAAAAGAACAGGAAACAAAATAAGAAAAAAAGAAACGAAGATGATATAATTATAAAATAAAATAAGCAAAACAAAATGGTAAAGAATAATAAAATGAAGAGAAATAAGATAAATGGCAGGATAATAAATGAATAATGCAATAGTAAATAAAATAATAAATATATAATTATAGCAAAATATTTCGAGATAATAAGACAAAATAAAATAAAAATATATTTGTTATATAGTATCTAGAAAAAAATAATAAAATATTTAAAGAAATAATTATTGCAAAGATGTTTAAAGATAAACAAATAGTAAAAGAAAAAACTAACACAAAACTAAAAGTAAGGACCTAAGATGAAAAGGTAAAGAAATAAACCGAAGAGAGGAGGATAACGAAAGACAGGCCAACAAGGACACACAATAAAAGAGGGGAATGGAAAAGCCTTGAAGAATGAGGAGAAGCAAAAGGAAGAAACGAAAAGAAAGAAAAACCTCAAAGAACAAAGGGGAATGAAAAGGAAGAAGCGGAAGAGAGTCAAGAGTGGTTAAGATGGTGGCTTCTAAGATTGGATAACAAAGGCTGCTAGTAAAGACTAAGATTCCAGCCCTAATGATGATTCAAGTTGGTGGGATGTTTATCATATTCAACATTATGTTTTGAATCAACATACTAAACGCACATTTCCTTATCTTCAAATTTTGCACCACTTGCACAATGAACACACTTCATTGATAATGAACCTGAATTACCTTCCATGTATTCACCATATGCAATTTGTTCCTTCATTTGTGGACAAGTGACATCATGAGCATATATATCATTGAATTCCTCAAATGAGGAATATGCTTCTACATCATCCTTAGAAAAGAAATCACAATCTTCAGAGAAGGAATTAGAACTATCAACCTCATTATGATTTTCATCACAAGAAAAATCCTCACTACACAAACCATGTTCAAAATATTCAGAATGAATGCTTGAGGTTGCACTTTTAGAATCATAATCACTGATTTGTAATGACATATCAGCAACACATGCATTGTAATCGTTGATCACAACATGACACGAAGTAGCACTTTGTATCTCATTTACTTCTCCCTCATTTGAGATATCGCAAGAGAAACATTCATTAATATTTACTTTGTTATCATCTCATCTATCTTCATCTTCCTCACTGCTGCAAGGATTTGCACATGTTGATTGTGACCTGATTACAATGTTCATCCTCTGAAATATTCTTTTCACTTATTTGCATTGTCATCTGGGTTTTCTCAAAAGGACAATTTTTGTCTCCATTTTGAGAATCCACATTTTGTGCATAACCATACTTGGCTGATTCTAAAATCTTTATCCAATCAGGTACTTGGTCAAAGCTACGGGGCTTCAATTCCTCTAGCAAAGTGTTTAGCCCCTATTCATAAATTTCACAAAACAAATCAATGCACAAAAAATCCTCAGGTCTTAAATATTTGGGGACTTCTATCAAAGCATCCAAAAATCTCAAAAATAGCTTACATGGTGATTCTCCCTCTTGTCTCTTCATTTCATATAAAGCTTGCACAAAAGATTGGTGATCAACATTGATAAAATTTTGTTGACATTGAACTTGGAGCTTACTATGATATTCATACTTTGATGATGGAGAAATCACAACAGCAAGAAAATTATCATCTTGACAATCATTTCCATTATCTGATCCTTGAATTATATTTGCAGGAAGTGTGTTGGGGTAATCAACACTTGCATCCAAATAACCTTTCATCATTGAGTACTTCAAATTGTTCTCAATATCCATGGCATTCTGATATTCCTAATGTAATGTTGCAGACTCCTTATCCCTTAACAAGAAACTCATCTTTTTCATCGTTGAGTCCTTTGACAGTACTGTTGACATTGAACTTGGAATTTGACTGATATTCCTTGCTGATGATGGAGAAATCACCAGCAACAAAGTATCATCTTGGCAATCATTTCCATTATCGATCCTTGAATTCTGGCCCCAAAGGGAAGTGTGTTGGGGTAATCAGCGCGACCAAATACCCTTTCATCGTTAGGTACTTCAAATTTCTCTCAATCAGCATTACGATATTCTTGATGTAATGTTGAGACTCCTTATCCTTAACAGAATCTCATCTTTTTGTCAAATGCACCAGATACACAACGCATTCAACATCATTTTGTTAGCATATTTTTTCTTGAATTTCCCACGGCTTCTCATCGAAGATTTGAATACATGGGCCAGAGCTCATTTTTCACTTATGGATCTCATAAAAGTTTTTCTGCGAGTGGGTTTACCCTTTCGCAAATTGTTCAACAAGGCTATCACTTAACTGATTCCAATGAAGCAATAGAACATGTTGGTAAATATGAGTACCAATCCCTGGCATTATCCTTCAGAAATTGAACAAACAACTTCATGACAATGTCCTCATGATTCACCTCATAATCCCCCATCACATATATGAAGGTTTGTAGATGCTTAGAGGTTGATTCTAAACTTTTCCCTTTGAATTTGGGAAAATACTTCCTAACATTTTTAGGGATTAGGTTTGGGAAACCATTAATACCACTAAAAGAAAATGGCATATACCTTTCAATAACAAATTCCCTTTGAGGGCTTGGAAAAACTCATTTTCCCTGCATACTTTTACTTGATGTTTCACAAGGAAACCCTCTTGTGTTCATATTCAATCATTATCAATCTTCATACATGGTTATTAATTACATCATTTACAAATTCAACCATGATTCTAAAACATAGATTGAATACATGTGCCTTGAAGCTTTCTTAGAGGCACAATTTAAAAATAAGCATACTTCTCAAATCATTGCAGATATTACATGTTACTCATTAGAAGCATGAAAAGAACTAATATTGTTCCCTTTCTTAATGCAAACTTATCTAATAGGGAATCAAAATTATTTCCTAAGATGTTCAAATATGGCTTTCATACATCATTTTCTTGAAAACCAAAGGTGAAGAATACCTAGAAATGTTGTAGCTGTTGTAAATTGTTCTAGAGATATTCTAGATCTGGAACTGTATTCGCCTCTTCAACCGGTTCTTCTTGATAGAGTTGCCACCTCTCTTTGTAGAGGACTGAACTTCAAATCAACATGAAGTTCTTTTAGATGTAATTTTCTTTTTGAGTTCCTTCCACCAGCAAAGCACCATAGATCTTGAAAATTTCAAGTTCACTGCAACAATTATTTCTCCAGGCTTGAAATCCTTCACTATTTGAACTAAATTCAGAATGGAAAATAATATGACTCAATGCAAAATGATATGACTCTTTTTCTAGATTTTTCAATAAGAATTTTCTCAAATTCTCCCTAGTAGAGTCACCATTCTGTTGATGCTCCAAATCGAACCAGTCCAATGAATCCTATAGACTAGCCACTTTCTAATGATTAGATTCGATGGGGGATTTGGCCAACTGATAGGAAATGGAAGTAACACATATTTCCCCTACACTTCAAGTTTTGTAGTACCTAGGGGGTTGACCCTTTAGCAACATCTAGAGATTCAAACACACAATTAATAGGATATTGCTTAACAGATAATGCTCTCACAAAATTATGCTGAGAAACATAAAATATCACTCAACATTGGCAAGACACTGAGTGAATTTCAGGAACTACCATTGAGAACATGGAAAACACATAACTCAACATACAAAATTAAAATGATTTATGATTTAAAGAATTGGGACCCAACTGAAAACAATAGAAGCATGATAATGGACCAGTGCCATGAAATGGGCTATGAAGTCATACAACCAGCCCTTCATCCTACAATGTTAAACATGTTTTGAAGATCATTTCAAATGTTATCAGATTATGACAACTAGATCACTGGAGCTCTATCTAACAATTCTTCTTACAAATCCATCTAAAAAACAATACTCATGTCATATTTGTTGAAGCAATTACATTATTCCCTGAACAATAGGCAATAATAAGGTGGAACTTGTGCTTCATTAAATCAATTACATCATTCATAAAATAGAAGGAAACAACAAATATAACTCAAATGCAACAAATGTGCATGACAAGATTTAGACAACTTTATTATTGAATCCAAAAGAGTATTACAATTCAACTATGGAGACAATTATCAGCTAATATAAACATGAAAGCATAATTCAGAAAATACACTTTTATATTAATGACTCAATCATATTCATTGTAGCTTTACAATCTACCCATAGCTTCTACCTAACTTGCAAAGCTTTAAGAATCTGGAAATCAGAATTACAACTCCATACAATGAGATAAGAAGAGAAGATTAAGGAAAAACAAGTAACTCTAAAACCAATTTTTTGTAGACACATGGCATCCTCTTCCACCATTCATCAACAACAATGAAAAGCATCTCTCCTCTCTCCTCCATCAACAAATTCTTCCTCCAAATTACTTGCATTCACCTGTGCAACAAAAAAATTATACTCCTTGGTGAAAAATCTCCATTCCTCAATTTCCCTATAGGTGAAAACTTCCCCTTCCCATGAGAAAGCCCTATTAATTCACCTTTGTTGTAGTTGCACCCTTTTACTTTGCTCCACAACAAAACATTATTTCAACAATGAATACTTCATTCACTTAACCACACAAAATAAGATTAAAGTCACGTACAATTCCTCGTGCATTTCACTTAAATTCTTTTCCCCTCATACCATTTGAAATCTAACACATTTTACTTCCAACATGCTTTTAGAGTGAAGACATTTGAAAATATTGCCAAGTGCCCAAATATTTCAAATTTTTAATTTGAAATATTTTTCCTTTAACATTAAAGACATTCTTTTTGAAGATGTCTTGGGAAAAAGCTTTAGCCGCACCTCACATTTAAAATAGTGGGCATTAAATAAAGTAAAAACCCCTTACACATTTCACTTTATGTTTTTACAACCAGCACATGTGATTTTGATTTTAAAATATGAGCCAAGGATTTATTTTTAATATTTAAACAGGAGCCTTTTTTAATCCAAAGAAATATTTTTCCCCTGCCTTTGAGAAAATCCAGAGACCACCATTATTTTACCACACACACCTTTATCCAAGATCTGTTTGGCAGAGGTCTTTAGAATTGGATATTTTATCCAGCAAACACCATAACTTCCTCCAAAATAGAAAATGAGGAAACCTTTTGAGAATTTTGGGCCCATAACCCGCGATGAAATACTCAGCTAATTCTCAGATTTTAAACAACTTGCATCTTGATTCAACCGTGTAGTTTCGAGTCAAACTCATTGACCCATGTTTCATGAGTAGTGGTTCAACAAGAACCCAACTCTCATGATATCAAATGGTCCACTTAGCACTCATTGCATCTAGGTGATGCTCACAGAGGTGAAGCACTGGTCCATCCCGGGAGGTCACCCATCCCAGTACTGCTCCAGCTCAAGCGCGCTTAACCAGGGAGTTTTCTCCAAGGTTAAGCCCGCTTGAGTTGTTACCCCATTTACAAAACCTTCAGCAAGTGTTGTGCCTTATGAACCATTCATAATAGAGCCCCTTTAGCTCATCACTTGATAAGTAGGAGGTATTTTCCACAGCGTGGAAAAATACCTCCTACTCAACATCTTTGTTTTAGGAGGCTGCGCGGGGAATGGTCTTGATTGTGCTGCATCTTTCACTCATCCTCCACCGTTGATTGTATTTCTCTCCTATCTTGTGCCCTAATCTCTTTCAAATGCTCTTTCTTTATAGCTTCAATTCATGGCGGCCATCGAACCTCCTCTGTTTTCCTTGCAATAGTATCTTCTTCACTGGCACAGGCTTGTCTTACAGCCAAGTAAACACATGCTAGATTTATCTGCATTGGGTGCCATTTCCAACAGATCAATTTTGTACACAAGCTGCAAGCAACAACAATTCCATAGCAGTCGGTGCTTCATCATTCTTAGCCAATACATCTTCATCATCTATGCTAGAACATCACAATGAAACCCATAACCTTCATGTCCCGATGGGAGTCAAAGTTTGCTCAAAGGATTGTAAAGACATTCCAATAGATCCACATTCTGTGTATACTGCAGTGTTGGCGTTCCATGAGGCCATAGCACTTGGGGTTTTGTTAAACATTTCATTTTTCTACTCACTAGCCATGCCTTCATTCTTGGTGTGTGACTGTGTAAATTTTCACATTTCTGAGACCTTTTCAACAAATCCCCTTTGTACATATCCTGCAGTCATGCCTCCATCCTGTGCAACATGAACAAGATCAAATAGTGTTGTGATTCTACCTCACGGTTCGAGCCTCCTCAAAGCACATGGCTTGCTTCATTTGGTGCGCGGGCTCCTCCTTATTTTATTTCTTGCATTTGCTTCAAAGTTTCTAAAGTCCTTCAATGTAGCTATTTAGCGTTATCTTGTCACTATGGAACTACCAAAAGAACTTGCTTGAAAGTTACAAAAGCATTCATAGCAGATCCATTCTGTGCATCTTCAGCCATTGTGTTCTCCTCCATACATTTTTCTTTGATTTCTACATAAACACCATAGCATCACTAGTGCGTCCCCTCATCTGTCTTTGATTTATTTTGCATTATCAAATGGATCCCATAATCTCTCCATCGATGGCGCCCCTGTAGCTACAACAAATTTCACTTAGTGCATTCTTTTCAGCCATTAGAGTGGCCGCTTGTCATTCAGGCCCTCCATCGCTCTTTTCCTATTTGTATTTGCTTTAAGGTTTCTAGGCCTCTTTCAACACATCATTTGTGCATGTTCTGTAGGTGTATGGTGCGGCCTTCTTGTCATTTATCTGTTTTTTTTGTTAAAAGATACACTTCAATGTATTTGGGTTGCGCTGCAATCATTTGTTGGGAAATTTCTAAAGCATTTTCAACATTTCAATGTGTGTTTATCGGCTTCTCATGACGTGCTTTTCATTCATGAGTGCCTACAAATTCTTTGATAGATGTCCCCAAGCTCATGTGCACTGCCCTGTGTTCAAGGCTTTCCATCGGCAACCTAACATTCATTTCTACAGTTTTATTTGTCTGATGGGTGTCTATAATTTTCTCCAGCCGCGTGTTGTAGCTGTGTTGAAAGTTTCAAAAATATTTTCAACATTTCACATTTGATGGTGCCATCCACTCAATGCTGGAGTGGGAAATGCATTTGCTTGGAAGTTTCAAAGGCTTTTGATTTAATCCACCAGTGAATATGTCAGGCACTGAGACTTTATGCCTTCAATGGATTTCCTTGCCTGTGGGAAGTCTCCTGTGTTAAAATCCCAATTTTCAAATGAAACGCCTTGCAAGAATTTGCGCCCTTGCTTCTTATTATGTGGTTTCAAGCTTCTATTCCCTCATGCCAATCATTTGCCATTTCTTTTTTCATTACGGTAATCTCTGCTTACACTTACTTGAGAGTTTCCTGAAGCATTCAACAAATCCATTTTGTGCATACTTCATTTTACAACGTTACATGTGACCACATCTATAGAGGCATTCTATAAACAAGTGATGTGGCCAGTGGCTCTCTTATTCGAGCCTTCACTGAAGTATGCTTACATATTTTACATTTTGGGATATATCTCAAACTTTACCTTTGAGATTAATATAAGTGATGCATATGTCTGGCACATATTGGTGAAAATATGCACAATAATGGAAGTTAGCTTGCCCCTTTTGGAATGGAAAATGAGTTTGTAGTTGCTATCTCCCATGTGCCAATCATATTCATGATTGAACTTTTTCTCATCCTAAACGAAGGGGAAAGACATGCATCTTAAATAATCAGGAAACTTGGACATTATTAGCTTGCACAAAACTAGCTTTTCAGCATCATGTAGTTGCTCATAATCTTAACAAGACTGATTCACACTGTGACTTTATCCATGTTGAATGGAACTACTTCATTCAAGTCAATTGGATAACCTTATAGAAATAACAAATAGGATTCCATTGATGGAACAATGCCTTGTAATTCATGCGTTTCACAATCAGAATATACTTCAAAAGATTGCAGTGCAATATTTACAACCTCATGATTGTGCAAGGCATGTTGGGCACCATGTGTCCTGGCTAAAAAGAATTTCATTTTCAAACAAATTTTACCTTGAATTGACCTAAGATGATTTTTGAATGCTTTAGGAGTGAAATAATGAAGTCGGTTTGCATTTAAACTCACTTCCAAGCACTTTTGCAGAATGGTGAAAACTGACCAAGTTGGCCTTGGAATCAACCTTGAAAACTGATCAAATGTCCTCATGAAAAAAATGAAAACTTGCAGGCTTGTAGACATCTGACCCGAGAATTGAATGCAAAAGATGGATTGGAAAAAGGAATCACGTGAAAAAAGTTATAAACTACCAAAGTTGCTTAGTTGAACTTTCTGCAACTATAGCCTATTCAAAACCAATCAAAACTGATCAAATCACCTCATTGGAAAATATCAAATCAACTCTTGGCGAGCTACCACTAGATGTACTAGCTCAATTTCATATAGTGAACATGTGTGCAAAAGAGCGTAGCATGAATCATCATCATGCATGAGATATTGACAGTCAAAGTTGACCACTTAGAAAGGTTTCTGAAAATACAAATGGAAAACTGAAGAATTTGCATATGGTTTTGATTTGTTAAAAATAGCAAATCAAGTCATAAAGCTCTCAAAACTGACATGTTAGCTCATCTTGGCATGGAGAATGCAAACACACATTTTTTTGTCTTGGCGATCATCTGGTTGTAAAATGTAGGCTCAAACAGGAGGCTACTTTACAAAAATAGAAGTTTGCAAACAACATAAAAGTGTCAAAACCCTCTAGCTTTGCTTTTGAAAACATTGTCAAAAATCATCATGGGAAGCTAAAAATTTAAATGAATACTCACATGGGGCACATCAATAGGTATGTAAATGGGTTTTGCATGAAAATCAATAGGATCCAAAATATGACCCTCCAAAGTGTGTCATTCAAACAGATTTCTCAAGTGCACTTCTAAAAGTGTAGAGGCAATTTTTTTGAAATGGACACTTTAAATTTATGAAAATTTGAGAGTTCCAACACTGTCTTTGACTGGGGATGTATGCCCCCTATGGGCATAGCAATATTCTAGATCTCTGGGGAGTAGACCAAAACTAAGTCCATCAGGTGTCCTCAAATTGCTCCTTTATTGATTCTTCTTTTTCAACTTCATCTGGTGACCCCAAGACACCAAATGAAAAATGGGAATCAATAGTTACCTCTATCAAACACTCTATTCTCTATTCTCTGCCCTAGGCCAAATCTAAAAACATTGTCATGAACTACCTACAAACAAGCTCAGTCATTGACAAGTTCCACTATATCATTGTGCTTTTCAATGTCACCAACTATTATGTCAAACTGCAACATGCAACCAAACACTAACTAAAAATCATAATCATTGTGACATTTTACCTTGGCCAGCTTATTGTCATGTTCCACTAAATGCTTACTCATTTGAACTGAAAAGTAGAAGCATTCATACTCCATTTGATCTTCAACATCACAAACTTTGACATCAAAGTTAGTTTGCACATCAAACTGAAAGATCTCATAAGCAACTTGTGTGTCATGCAAATCATCTTCAAATACGTCAAAGAAAAAAGATGCATAATTAGGAGCATCCTTGTACTGATCACTGCAACATAGGCACACCAGAACACACCTTACTATCATGGAAATATGGATCATATGCATCATTAACATCGAAGAAATGAGTAAATGCACTCATCTAATGTTCAAGAACATATTTTGATGCATTCTTTACATCATCATTCATCTCAAAGCCAAATACTTCAAGAGTAGGCTCAAGCAATTCAACATCAATAGGGACAGCAGGAAGACAACCATGTGCACTAGTAACTTCATGTGTGATATTAGTTGATATGTGTGCTGATCCAAAAGTGAAAGACTCAATATAGGTAGGACAAACAAACCTTTGAAATATGCCAAGTAATACTAAAGGGGATACAATACTTCATAATATCAAGCTAAGATAGATATGAGGGCAAGTGATGGAATAAATGGGATGAATGATGCAACAGATGGATGGTGATGCAATGAATGATAGGATAAAGAGCCAAAGAATATATGGAGGTTCTTTATTTACATAAAGAGAATTTTTTCCAGGTTTTTTCCTAGGTACTTTCCCAAAGTGCCACCAAAGTGGTTTTCACTAGAGGATGATTTTTTTCTTTATTGTTTTCAATCCTTTCTCTCATTTGTTTAGATTTTGATATTTTTCTTACTTTTTTGTATTTTTAGATTTTACATATCAAGATATTAGGCATAAAATGTTTTGAGATGCAAAATTTGTTGGTTGGCTCTTTTAAAAGAGTTCTCCTTAGGCATTGGCAATTGGTATGGTGAAGCCACATAAGTGGTTTACACTTTTTTGAAGGAAGAGGAAATTTGAATTTTCCCATTCTTCGGCTCAAATGGAGTTCGGTAGAACCATATGGCTCAGCCAAGACCATTTTAGTCAGTTGGTCAAACCATATGGATTCGGTAAAACCAATAGCTCGAGCCAATTGGAGTCCACAGAGCCTAATAAAAACAATATTTAAGTGGGTTGAACCCCGCTGAATATAATAAGCTCATCTTTCTTTGCATTTTTAATCCGAGCGACAACCCAACAAATTTCTCCGCAGGTAAACAAATTTGGTCCTCTCTTCAAACTTCATCATTCCAATTCACATATCAACCACTATTGAGCACGAGGTATTTAAAATTCCATTTTTTTAGAGTTCAAAATGCATGTATTTGTTTAATTTTGAAACCCTATGTATACGTTTTTAGGGTGAATTCAAGCGCACTTGTTTGAAAGTTTTAAAAGCATTTTTAATATAGTATTTTGCTTCCCCTTTTTACATAATCCAAGGGTTTGAGTAAGGAAAAACGAGTTTCCTCCGAAAATTAGTGCAAAAAAAACATTATAATAGCTCTCAACATAGTGCAAAATGGGATAAATAAATTCCTAAAGACTAGAAGTGTAGGAGTGAAGGTCACAAAATAATTTTAAAACTACAAATTTAGGGTTAAACTTGTAGATGAAAATGCAAATTTCATACATGTAGGAGTGAACCATGAAATTCATAGCTTGATTTGTTAAGGTGTTATAATATTAAATCTTATAAAAAATCAAGAATCATATCATTGATTACGTACATTACAATAAAATATCTCCATATAACAAATGAAGCTAAAAACCCTAATCTTCTTTGTGAATTATATAGTGTGTTTGCTACATGAGTAATTTTTTTAATGAAAACCATGTTTAGGAATGAAAATATCCAATCCCTTATGCTTCTAAACTAAAGTTTGCAATGCTTATGGTTCTTTTGGCCTTATAGATTCTTGAATCATTTTATAATATAAAACCTACATATAACCTACTTTGGCTCTAATAATTGTAAACCCTTTAGGAATTCTAAATTGTTGCATCTTGTCTTGATTTTCCCACCATTGTTATTCCTTTTGAAAATTTTACAAATTAGGCAAAGAATCCTTGCACTTATATAGGGGATCATATGTATGTTCTTAAAATTATTTAAGGTTAAATGACTTAATCTAAAATAAAGGCATATATGGATCTCTTGTAATTGTAACCTCTTTACTAGTGTTCAAACATATTTGATACCTTGATGGCATAACATAGATGATGTTGCTTGATATTGCTTTATCCATGGATACCCAAATAAAATATGAGATACATCTAAAGAAGAAAGAATATGACATAGAATAAGAACTTCCCTCATCTTTTAGACCAAAAAATTAAGGTAAAATAATGTATCCTATAGTTTCAATCAACATATCATTAGTCAATTTTAAATAAACCCTCAAATATGCATATGCTTGTTGATAAAATGATGATAAAACAAAAATTATTCAATACATACATTTTATTGGTGAGTAAGATCAATAAACACACCCTTACATGGTTCATGATCCACACAAAACCAAATGACCATTATAATTATTTGGTAATATCTCACAATGTGAAAAAGGTGTCAAAAAAATTAGCATACCTAAATCGTAAATTGACTTGTCATAAAGTGGGTGGGTAGCTTAGTGGTGGAGATTTTCATCCTAACTAGTTCATGGAAATTTCAACATGAGGAGAATTAATAGTAAAATAATAATATCTTTTGACAACATAGGCATCCAAGTACTCATTCCAAGATTGTTGAAGATACAACATTAATACATTAGGATTTCAATTAAATATCACACTTTCCTATAAAAAAATCCCAATTGATCTATCTTTTGGTAGTGCATTTAGTTTGATATATTTTTCTTCCCCATACTTACAAGATTCCTTTATTATCGAAGCTTATTTACTCTAGTATGTTATCCTTGGTTCTCATATGAACTATATATATATATATAATTCAATCAAGATCCTCTTATCATTACAAATTTAAACTTAGCTTATTTTTTCTCCCAATTTCTTCTTAATGAACATATGGTCTTTCTTCCTCTATTAGCCTACTCATGCACCATCACCAACCATGAATGAATCTCCATGAAGCTAAATACCCATTTGTACTTGGTTGGTGTAAGTTGGGATTAGTGTTCCATTCACTTAAAATCTTATCTTTAATGTTGCTTTTTTCTAAATTCTTTCTAAAGGGCATAAATTACAGTCGATAGAGCTTTGATTTTAATATTTTCTTAAAATTAAAAATATTAATGAGTTTGATGCATTAAGCTAAAAAATATCAATTTGGACACCATTAAAACCCTTGAGAGACTCTCGCAAAGTGAAAATGAGCTCCAAAATTTTATAGTGTGATATGTGAGAAAAAATGAAAAGGTAAGCAATGGGCTCAAGATATTATTATAATAAAATTAAATAAGGAGATCGTGATGATTATTGTACTAGGAGTTACATTGGGAAGAGTGGAGCATCTTTTCATAATAGATGAGACTTATTGTAGTTGACATCTTCATCATAAAGCACTAGTATTGGGAGTGGTTACTATCAAGGTTATGGGATTTAAGGTCCTATATCATTAGTTCGTTTATATTTTGTGTACATGTTCCAATGCATAGTGGGGCATGGGTTCTTTTCTTGTGGACCATGATTTTTTTCCACTCATTACATAAATTAAGTGATCATTTCTTGTTTCCCTTGCTCTATATATAATTTAATGTATGACATAAGGTTTAAATAGTGTTATGTAGAAATAGCCAAAACATTAGACTAAAGAAGATTGAGTGGATTGGATTGTTATAATCTTGTTATGAATATTAATAAAAGTTTCATATCTCTTTAGTAGTGGGATTTTTTGAAAGGGTTTCTCCATATTATAATTCTAGTGTTCATGAGGTTTGAATATTTATTTATTTTCTCCACTATTTCATTAATATTATTTGGTATATTGTATGTTTGATTAGACTTAAAGTGCCTCACCATTAGTTGATACTCCTACTATATATTTACCTTGTTTGCAATAGTTTAGTCCATGTCAATAGTTGATTTGCACCCTTAATAACTTGGTGGGAATATCAAGTATTTTTTATTAAATATAATCAATAATCATTGTAAAAGAAATTTTAAATCAACTATTAGTCTAGAATGATTATTTGAGTGCTAGATAAACCATTTAAATTTAACCTTCATAATATTACTCTAAATATGTAGTTTTACCAACAAAAGGAATGATATTTATGTCTATTACATGACAATTACAAAATCATGACTATAATTCTTTAAATTATACTCATAATCTAATTTAATACTCATAAGATATTAAATCATTGTTTTTCTCAAGAGACGTGTAATTAAATATCAAGAATATTCTTTAGTTTATTAGTCCACAAAATAATTTTAATATAGTCCATAACATTCAATTTTAAAATTCATAGAGTTGTTGGGATATTATCATATCACTAGCTATGGAAAAATTTAGGAAAGGGTGGGATATTACACTGCCCCCTATATTTGTGTGTTTTAGAGAAAATTAGCGTGGAAGGTTTGCATTTCTCACAAATAAGAAAAAATCCTGAGAATAATGTACAATATTCTACTATATGTTTTCATATTGTTGAGTTATGCCTTGCAAATTAAATGTGTATCTTTTCCTCTACAACATTCCATTTATACATAGAACTATGGATTAATGGTTTTATTATATTATGATTGAATTATGCCTCATGTTGGAAATTTCTCTATCTCTTCTTTGCTAAAATACTTTGGAACTAATAGGATTCAATTGTGTTTTATGACATAGGTCTATATTACCACAATGATGTATGTATGGGTGTACATTTTAACTTGGTTAGCTTTCCTAGCAAGTTCTTCATTACAACAATCACTCCACCTTGTCACTCAATCAAGCCCACTAGAACATATATTGGAATTTAACCTCTTTCATACTAAAAGAAAAAGTAATCATTAATTATATTTAATTTACCATATAATTTGATCTAAGTAATGCATTTTATAAGATCTAATTGGTGTATTTACAAAAACTATTTTGTGTTTTGGGCATAGGTGGTCCTAGAAAATATGCATAAATAATAAGATAGACTATGGATTATCTTTTAAATATTGTTCACGGTTTTTCATGTCATATTTTTATAGGAGGTCCTCATAATTGGTATTCTTGTATGGTATTAGAGCCAAGCTAGGTGCATTTGACACCTATGTGTGGCTCAAGGGAGTGTGTTGGAGAAATGATACACACCTAAGTCATAAAAAGACTCATCACAATGTGAGTCATTAGCTCAATAGTAGAGCATCCTAACACCAAATGGGAGGTCCTAAGTTTGAATACTAGTTAGTCCATAGAAATTTCTATAAAAGTCGATCACTAGTACATAAGAAGAAGAATAAGTGCCCTTATAATTTTTATTAATACCAACAAATTATCATTCCTCACATACATAGGAGAATCAATGATTTCAAGCTTGTCAACATGTATATGTACCTCAATCTCATGACCCTCATATAAAACCATTTTATTAGATTTATTTAGTGTAAAATATTTAAATTTTCATTAGGAGGAACAATTGAAGGATTGACCCTAATATTAACCCCCTCAACCTAATTTTTTTTTTATCAATCAAATCCTTAATCAATTATTCCTTAATCCCATAAAATGTTGAGTATAATTACAATTAACTCTACAATTTAATAACAAAATTATTTCTCATTATATCTTTTGGGAATAACTTTAGATTTATCTAATGGCCTAATAGGAGGAAGTGTAATCATGCAACACTAAGTAAATTTTTGAAAACTACATTTTACAAAGGGAAAAAGTTGGAGGCTTTAGAGTCATAATTATATTAGAAACATTTATAATGTATAGTTTGTACAATGGTCATTTCCATTATTTTTACTATCCTTTTTGGAAATAATTTTCTTTCAAATTTACAAAGGAGTAGGATGATGTAGATGAAGCATTAGAAGAAGATCCATAATTAAAGTGTAGTGGCCTCTAACAACTTTGGTTCTTAACATTCTAATCTCATACATGCAAATGTTAAGAATGTATATGCTTCAATAGATCCTTGTTCTGAGTCAAAATCTAAAATAATAAACTTCAATCTAACATTCCCCAATATTTGCATTGGCCAATTTCAATATTAAAAAAATAGACCCAAATGGAAGAGATAATACAACTAAATTTCATAGAAAGAACTTAACAATAACTTATCATCATACACAAAATCAAATAGGTAGCACTAAAGAACCTTGAATGTGTCATGGGATCTCCTTTAACGTGGTGCATCTCAATCTAGGATCCAAAAATCCAGCAAAAATGGATATGTAAAATTTTTAATAGAAATTGAATTGTGTTTGATTTTATATGTGTATCTTTTGGTTTCCATTAGGTAAGGGAATCAACATTAATTTTCATCTCAACAAGCCTTTAAACATTAATGTCCAAAGAGATTTGAATGAGAGCACATAGGATTAGGACATGAATAGAAAGTGGCAAGATGAGAATTAGAGGCAGTGTATAAATTTGTGGAGTGACTTGCAATAAATGAGTGTGGAGTGACAAGACTTGTGTGAGAATATCCGCAGTGAGAGGAACATGGGAAGTGTAAATAAAACTAATGAGAACTAATGTGGAGACATGAGAACTATGTGCATCATAATAAGTAAGCATGAGATGAGATCTAGGAAAAAGGAGAGGATAAATTTGGGGAGATTTGGTGGAAGGAGAAATAAACTCCATAAGATAGATAGGAGTAAAACAATAAGGAGGAATACATGAAGAAGAAGCTTGGGATGGAGGGAAAATGGCACATCACTCCAAGGGATTGTTGAGCTTATCCTTTTACCTATTTAACTTTAAGTACTTTCTTTCCACATGGCTTATTAATCAACATAGTATATGAAGGAGATCAATCATTATACTAGGATTAATATTACTAGCCAAATTTGCAAGATCCAAAGAAAGGTTGTGTGCATCAAAGCTATATCTTGATTACCATTTTCTCAACAAGGGCCTCATGGTCAAATGATTCTTCTCCATTATGATAAATTTAGTATCATGCATATTCCCAATCATGCCAATTTTAGCTTGATTCACAACCATGGTGGGATTGAACTATGACTTCTTATAGTTAGGAAAAGAGGATGATTTTGGTATTAGAAGGAAATAAGGATCGAACAATGTTTAGATTTGATTAAGAAATTAGACAATGAGAAATCACTTAAATCTAAAAACTAAATAAGATTCAAGAAAACCTTTAGACTACTTGGGTATCAAAGAATGTTTTTAATGTTTTTAATTAGAGTGCAGATGATGTTAATATACATTTAATGATGCATTTTTGATGTTCTATAATTTTTTGATGTTCTCAAGGATATATAATTGAAGTTCATTTATGTTAACAACTATTAGATTAAATATTTTTATCCCCAATTATTTTCAAATGATTTTATACTTTAATCTTTGTATTCTTATTCTTTCTTTCATCGTTTCATTTAAAATTTGAACCATTTAAGGATGTTATGTTATAGATTATGGTTGTCTTCCAATTCTTTTTAAATCAAGTTAATAGTATGAAAATATTATTGATGAGTAGATGAATTAAATTAAAAGTTCTATTTTAGATTTGTATTCTTTTATCTAGATATATTATTTACCAAAGTCTCATTTTTTTTTTAGGTGTATTGTATATATATATAACATGGAAAATGAAGATCATGTTCCACCTGTGCCAGATTCTTTGTTTGCAAATACTAATAATGAGATTAAAAAATTGAGAGATTCATTAGCACAGGGTGAAAACCCAGGGGTATATAGTGAACCATGCATGTTAATATTGCATAGTCTAGAGAAACTAAAAGATGAACTTGAGAGGACTAGTGCATATTCCCCAGATAGCGTGATTGCTATTCTTTCCCGCATGCGGGAAGAAGCACATGGTGATGTTCCCCTTAAACAAATACAAGATAGTGTCACCAAAGAAATGATAAAAAGTACTTAACATTTTATCAAAATGTGTGTGTAAGGTTAGAGGGTCTCAGGTCACCTAGATTTGTTGTTGATCATGCTATGGCCTCATTGATCTACACGATTTCCTGTTAGCACATGGTATATGCCCAAACAATGATTGATTCCATTGTATTTTGTTCAGCAGTTATATGCTGAGGTCCATTTGAGCCTCAAAGTTAACTACCTGGGCATTCCACTATATGCTGGTCAGGGGCGTGGTAGGATTGCTGATAGGCCCACCTATCGTCGAGCAAATAGACCACCCCCAATGTTGGAATGATGGTTGGTTGTGGGGTCTCCTGCTCTCACCCAGTTCTTCCTGCGCCCGGATAGGGTTGTTGTTGCTTCCCAAAAGGAAGCAATTGACACTATAGGTGACATTGCGGCTACCACCACTAGGATATCTAATGATCGTGTAGGTCAGTATTTGATATCTAGACATTCTCGATCCACACCATTTTCAGCACAGTGGACCACCATGGATCCTTTTACAATGACCAGCATCCCTACTCCTACACAGCTTGATGCACTTACAGGAGATATTTCACGCATGACTCTACATTGTTTGGCTGAGGACCTGTTGGAGGCATATGCCCACATTACATCAGACAATGGGATCGGTATAGAGCATGTTAGAGATCATTTGAGACATAGAGGTCATTTAGTTCTAGGATCCCATCACTCTCAGCCGAGCACTAGTGTGCATCAAAATCCACCTATAGTTCATATGGTAGCTACACAGACTATGGGTTTTACTGATATGTTGATTGGTTCTGGTTCATCCTCACCGGTGCCATCTCACCTTCATAGTCCTCTACATTCATCATTTCTGGCACGACATGGGATAGATCAGATGGATGTAGATATTGATTCATCACTTGATTGTTTGGTCCATATGGTGGAGGTGAATGTTTCAGAGGACTTAGGTCATTCGATATCGGATGATGTGCATGTATGTGTGCATGTGCATGTTTCAATTATTTTTTCATTATTTTTTAAATTTCTTTTTAACTAGATATTCATTTGGATTAGTATATGTGTGTATGTTGAAAAGCGGTATAGGTGGACATACCTCATATCCTCCTAATATGGTCGAGATATTGTGCATGATCGATCTTGTCTGTGGATGAATCACTATCGATGGACATGTGAGTTTTTCATAAAATATATATTTATGTATGCATAAGATAAATACAAGTTCTAGATTGATATTTAAAAATACAAGTTCATTTAAAAATAACTTTCATAAAATTTATTTAATAAAAATTATATGTATTTAACACATCTTGTACACAATTTTATTTGCAGGGCTTAGCACATCCATCAAAGCAGGACCGTTCTCATTCAGATGGCCATTCGTCTAGGAGTAGACATTCTTATTAGGCCATGCATTCTAGATTTATGATATTTATCACATGTGTATTTGATTATATATGATGATCTTTAAAATAGTATTTGATATTTGATGATCTCTTACACTTGCTTATATGATCTAGACATACATTTGCTTGTTTTTTGATCTTTAGTATTCGACATTAGATGATCTTTAATTTACATTTTCCTTTTATGATATATGTACATATATTTTCTTATATGATATATACATACATTTGCCGCTTTGCTTATAATATGTGTTATGTTTATATGTATTGAATTCTTTTACATATATGTACATGTGTTTGCTTATGGTTTAAATATGTTTACACATAATATATGTATGTGATTGCTTTAAATATTCAATATACATACATGTTTTCTTTTTTTTATGACCTCTTACAACTTACATTTCCTTATATTCAATATACATTTGATCTCTAGTAGAATTTTAGGAAATCAATGCCACTTTATAATTAAGTTCATTCATGCTGATCACAATAAATATATTTTTTTAAATGACTTAAGCAACATGAACCATTGAGTTGAGAACAAAATATAATATTTTTGACAAGTAGCTCGAAATTCAATTCAAATTATATCGAGCTATTATACGTTTCTTACCAGTAACTTGAAATTCAATTCAAATGTTTAATTAAGAAAATTTAATTCAAATTATACGGTCTCTATTATACATTTTCGACAACTAACTTGAAATTCAATTCAAATATAATTAAGAAAATTCAATTCAAACTATACCTCTAATATTTATACATTTTTTGACACTTTACCAAAATTCTAAAATTACTAGATATGTTGTGAATACCTATGAATTAAATAAAAACAAACTCCACAATGAAATAAATTTTTTGTTTACTACTTTATTCATTTAAGCTAGGATCTAGTTATTCCATGTACACTTGAATAATTTTGATTCACTTGGAGTGCAAATTTTGGAGAAGTTTTTGCACATTTATCAAGGAGGCAAATATTGGAGCTCGACAACTTTTCATTTTTATCAATCAAGGAAAAATTTGGAGGATAATTTAACTAAGTTGGTAGAGGACTTATTTAGAGTCATCTTTACGTTGAAGAAGAAAATGGGACAACAGAGAAAAAGAAAAAATGTGTCTCAATGAAAATTGTCAAAAGAAGAAGAACAAAAGAGTATTGATCAAAGCTTGGAAGAATTATCATAGAAAGAAATTAAAGGTGCATGCTTGTTTCTTCTCTCTCTCACTCTCAAGTGTGTTTACTCTTACCTTGAAGTTTCTAACCATCATTGCCTTAAATGACTATAAATACTTTTAAAATATCCTCAAGTCATCTTGGTCATTCAAGTTGCAATGTTCATATGATCCTTGACTCCAATTCCTTAAGCCAATTCTTTTTGTTTCAATATTTACGGTGTTTTGTGTCTTTCATATTTTATTTTCATCACTTCAATGTTCTCAAATTATTTTTATGTTTTATGCTCTAGGGATTCCTCAAGCAGCAGTCGAGCCAAATCTAGATATTGGATCAAACGAATCCGTTGACAAACAGATGGACCTTGAAGTTAGGGAGGAGACCCAAGTTCATACAATGCTTGTTGGAGAGGGGTCAAGATCACTTCCTTCTACTGGTATGGATGAGCATATAAAAATAACACAAACTTCTCTCACTTATAGCTCATCATGTTTTATCAATTTGTTTGCTTGCATACATAAACTTCACTTATATATTTAACATCATCTCTCATTTTTGTTTGCAAAATATTTTGTGACACATGTGTAGGAAGGAGGCTCAACAAGTAGGAAGTTTTCTAATGCTCCGTCAGGCAAATGTAGGCAGCGTGGATCAAATGAATCCGGCTCAAGAATGCATGGTCCTTGAAGATAGGGGAGGAGGCACAAGTTTAGTAGTACATGTTGGAGAGGAGTGGAATCCACTTCCTCGTACTCAGTATGGATGAGCATATAAAACTAGTTGAGAAGGTGGGTAAACAGAATTTCTCATAAATTTAGATCATTTACTTGAAATGGATATGGGAGAAACTCAAATATTATGCCAACCCGACCTTATAATGAAGAAGAGGTCAATGACTAAATGCGTAAAAATGGAATGATCAATCATCTTTTCAATCATCTTGATACACTTCAAAAAACCCAATTGTTATCACGTTTACTTCTTCATGATGAGCTCAAAGAGTCATTACAATTGTTAGGTGTCCATTCATCATCAAATAAGAAGAAACACATGGGATTACAAAAGGATATTGTTCAAAATGTTAAAAAGGGTTTAGATTCCATTGGGAAAGGATCTCGAACTGTGGATAAGGCCACTACAAGAAGGGTGATATTGACATCTATTGTACATCAAGATATAGCAAGAAAAAGAAAAATGTCAGCACTTTCAACTGAAATTGGTTATAGTAGAGCCACATTGATAAAATATAAGAAAAAGAGAAAGTTTTTGGATGAGAGTTTAGAAGGAAATTGGGCAATTATGTGTAGAGCTCCCCATTCTGATAGGATTGAAGATGTTGTTAGGAACTTGGTCTCAAGTTTTTGGCATGATTAGACTCGTCCATCATCAAATACTAGAGATATTATGAGATACAGGATTGGACCTAGTATTTATGAAAATCATATCAAACATTGGCTAGACATAGCACAATTTGAGATGTATATGAACTTTTGTAATGCATATCCTCATATAAAGATTGGGCAAACAATGTTTCAAAGGTTAAAGCCATATTATGTGAAGATAAACAAGTTTTTTGAAACTTGTTGTTTAATGGATATCATGTGAATTTGATCTCTACTCCGGTGTTTGAAGATGAGAGAAAGAAAAGATGTGGGTTTCAAATGCACCCCTCCCTACTTGAGGCAAGTTTGTTCCTGGGAAGTCTATATTATGTGATCATGAAAATGGACCTCAAATAAGAAATTGCATAAAAGGAATTTGAGACATGTGGAAATTTGGCTAAATTTCCTTCAGAATTAGAATCTTAAACCCTAACAAAAGAAACTGATGAAATTGCAAGAGGTAAGTATTATTTTTAGAGAGTTTATTTGTTTCAATTTCTCATAGATCAAGTTATTTTGGATTCTCTTTGATGTAATGTTTCATTGATCAAGTGTGGTTTATTAGTTATTCACATATTTCTTGGAAACCTTGAGGTACAAGTATGTAAAGTTTCAAATAATTTTTTGGAAAGAATCCACAAGGTTAAACTATGTAGAAGAGGAGATTCCTATTAGAAAATTTATGGAATATTTTTGAAAATTGATACAACCATACATACAACATTCCTTTTTTGCTAAGTGGCAAGCACAAATTCAAACATTGAGAGATACTTTCCCACATGGAGCAGTTCTATCAGTAGTTGACTTTATAGAAAATTACTCCTTTGTACATCAAAATGAGATTCAATTAGAGTATTACTTTTCATAGCAGATCACTATTATGGTTCATGTGTGTTATCGACACACACAATCAGAATTGGATGGTGTTGAGAATCTGAGGATGAAGAGCGAGCCGATAAAAAGATATCACTTTTATATTAGTGATGATAAAGAGCATGACACCCCTTTTTGTCAACATTTGTTTTACAATATTTTTGAGAATTTGAGAAGTAGGGGTGTCAAATTTGAAAATCATTTTGTATGGTCGGATGGATGTGCGGCACAATTCAAATCTTCATGACCATTCTATGCACTTTGTAGATATCATAAAATCTACAAAATACCACATGTTTGGAGTTTTTTTAGAGTGGGCATGGAAAGGGTGAGCCTGATGGAGCAAGAGCTTGCATCAAATGAGCTTTAAGAAAGCATCAAATGAGTTGTCCAGAAGATCGTCTAGACAATGCACATGATGTTGTTGAATGGTGCAAAAAACACTTTGCATCAAATGTGGTCAGTACATCTTCAAGAACAAACCGACACATTCCACATATAGTATTTTGGGAGATAT
>VDFB02016358.1:0-47781 GCA_007258455.2 Sequoia sempervirens
GGTGGATGTCATGTGTGAGACTCCATGACATATGTGTACTAGTGTTTCACCCTCTGAGAGAGTCATGGTGAAAGTCACATTGAGGTGACAACATCACGCAAGTGATGAACACTTGTAATTACCAGTTTATGGTTGATATCGAGATGATATCTCATATCACGATGAGGTGGTATTTTTCTCTTCATATCTAGTTTGACATGATTTGTTTTGTGCAGCTGGAAGTTCTCTCCCTAGCTAAGAGGGAGTGTTAATGATAAGAATAGCTACAGGCGATCCTTCCAGCTCTGTCCTATTGAAGGAAACATAAATTAAATGATAGCATGTCGGCTATTTAATTTGTTGTCTTATATTTATGTGGAGGCTCGAATGTCTTGAGGCCGACCTCACTTGTATTATTTACGATTTCACTTGAGGCTGACATTCTTTATGATTTGAAATTAATATTGTATTCTGGCCGACATTCTTTATGACTTGTAATTAACACTTATTTTGGCCGACCTTATGATATGAAGAGGTGCGACCTCTCTAAGTTGTATATATATACAAGGTTCATTCTTCCTTTGTAGATCATCAAGAAAGTGCGAATTACTTCCAAGGGCGATATATCATCTAGTGCGAATTATTTGCAAGTGCAAATTCCTTGTTGCAGATTGCGAATCATCAAAGTTCAGAGATTGCGAATATTGTCAAGAGTGAATAAGTCCGAATCTTGTCAAGCGAACTCCTTCAAGTACGATCTGTCAAGCGAATTCTTTCAGGTGCTTCAAGAACAGGTTGCGAGTTGTTCAAGAGCAGTCTGAGAATTCCTCTAAGGCCGATTTTGGATCTGAAGGAAAGCCAGTTTTTTTTCTCTGTGTTTTCATCTTACTCAGGTGCTGTATACTGGCTTTGTGTTATCTAATCTTGCATGTTACACAGGCGCTGAATATTGACCTTGTATTCGGCCTCATTGTGAAGTGAATTGTTGCCACTGATATTATAAATATAAGAGAGATCTTTGTTGTTGGGTTTTTCTCCCTCAAGAGGAGGGTTTTCCCAGGATATCTGCTGTGTTATTGTTTCTGATTTTGAATTATTTTTCTGTGCATATAATTTGTTCACCTAAAATTTACAATGTTAGCATATAAGGGTAATCTTGACTTGGGGTTCCACTTGATGGGTAGTGGACACTTTAGTCATCTAGATTTGCATGTCATTTAACACGTCAATATTGTATCAAGTATTGTGATAAGTGGTCCTACAATCTCTTAATGACTCGTATTTGCATCTCATTGGCCCATGCTCACCTACGTTACCTACTACAACTTGGCACAATCTATTTATGACATGAGGTCCACTATTGTCTGTATCAATATCCATTCATGTCCATTGAGAACCTCTTTTTGCATAAAGCATAAAGGGTGTGTTACAATATCCACTTTCAAAATTCTCAAGCCTCTTTTCTCTCGTGTACATTGCACTTCTTCTGTTGTGACAGTTGTTGTGGTGATGATCCTTCTTCCTCTTTATCTTTTACAAAGGTCAAGGACAGGCCTCCAAAAGGCCATGAGAGAAGTCATATTTGGTTGTGAGTGTAGTTAAGGAATAATATCGAGATGTATGTTGTGTAAGACAAGAAGCCTAAGCATCAGCATACCAAACATCAAGGTAAATATTGGCACGATGGATATTAAGGAATTGGGAGGGAGGGGAGAGCATGGATTAGAAATAGAGAGAATAAAAGAGAAAAAGAACATAATCAGGAAAGTAGGGCTGACATAATCAGGAAGGTAGGGCTGATGAGAGATGTGTAAGCCCCAAAGTAAGAGATCAGAAATTTGCTGGAAATTGCATAAACAAACTACACTAACACCCCCACTCTACGGAAGAGGGAGAAAAGTAAACCATAGATTGTGAGGAATCCAAGACAACTTCATCCCTTACCCATTCCACATAAAAAAAAAAGAGGAAATCCATTAACATGGACATCATTACAAGTTTAACTCGAGAAAAAGGTTAAAAGAACCCTTTGTTGCAATTGATTATTAAGTATTAAAATTGATATGTTTGATTTGCTTACCCAAATTGGAAAATATGAAAATTCCCATCTTCTGTTTGAATCACAATTGGGAAAAAGACAATAAATAGTTATTTTTTTGTTATTGTAGGCCTACCAATTGTCGTTTTGGGAGGGATGAAGTTTACAAACGTCCACTATTTCAAGACAGCTTCCATGGGTTGGGGGGCATAGGAAATTTGAACTAAGATCATCGCATTTACAAGCACACTCACAAACCAATTGGCTTCCACCCAAAGGTTTGTACAATAGTTCTAAGAGTCCAAGATCTAAAATATGTAGATTCCTCGATACTTTTGGAAACCTTTTATTTGGTTATTTATGAGATAGTTGTTGATGTTGCAGCGTCGGTATTCACTTCCAGCAATCTCCTTTACTCATGTGATAAATTAAATATAGCCTAGGGGCTATTTAATTTATAAGAGATTTATATTTATGAAAAGGCACGATTATGAAGAGACTTGAATTTAATGAAGAAATGTTTTAGTGACTCTCTTCGCCGGAAGGTGAATTCCAAGAGGCCGACAAGCGGGGGCTTAGAACCTCTTTTCTAGAGGAGGCTGACATGTTCAACTTGAAGTGATGTGTCTCTCTTCCCCTTGTATATATACACATTCATCCATTGCTTTGTATCATTCATTCATTCAGTTCATTATTATTCTTTGGGTTAAGTCACAGATCATATAGAGGAATGCTTAATTCAAGAGGGGCACTATTGCTGGCTGAGTTCCTAATCAATGATCCATACAGTTTTATGTCCGAGTTTGCATCAATTTCTGGTGCTTCTTCTGGCCTTCATATCAGCCTCTTGTAAAGGAGATTATTTGTGTTATCATTCAATATATAAGTGATATATTGTTGTTGAGTTTTTCTCCCTCAAGTGGAGGGTTTTCCCAAGGTATCTGTTGTGTTTTGTGTCTGTTTTTGAATTAATTTTTCAGTACTCTCGTCTGATGCTAAAACCCAGCATGAAGGTATAGACCAATTTGAAGATGATATAGGATTTCATTAGGTGTTGATAAGAGAGAAGGAAAAGAGAAAAACTACTCTTTCTCTGTTATTGTCTGGCCCCATGTGCAGTGTTCAAGAGATGTTGGAGGTCTTAAGATTGAGGATAGACTTGAGGGGGGCATCAAATTTCACATCATGGAGATTCAAAATTATGCTCACCTTGGAGGAAAATGAATTGGCTGAGTTTGTAGAGAGAAAATTTCCCGAGCCCACGGATGAGGAAGAGAAGGTTCAATGGAAGAAGAAAGATATCAAGGCAAAGAAGGTGTTAGTTGATTTCGTAAAGGATCATATTGTTCTCATAGTCTAAAAGTTGAAGGCAATGAGATTGCTGAAACTTTGGAGGAGATGGCACAAAATCAGCAGCAGAGTATGCACTTACTCACAGCTCTCTTGTCATGTTAAGATTGTGGGAAGGAAAATGCAATAAAGCTGGCACTTTCATGAAGATTTCCAGTCTGAGAGATCCAGCTCTCTCACATTGATCATATTATTGTTAGATGTCCGAGGATTTGACCGTAGCTTGTGCCATGGTCTTCCTTCATCTCAGTCATTCAAAGGAATGGAGGTGCAGATTGAAACTTTGAGTTTGATCGTTTGAAATGATTGTATTCAAAAGAGCCTAGGTTGGCAAAGTGTGGTGAGCTATAGGTGGTAGAAGACATTCATGGTAACAAACTCAATCCTCGAAGAAGAAGGAAAGATGGAAAGAAAGAGGATACTTCAAGAGGAATAGAGATAGGGTTGGTAGGTACTCCCAGCATTCAAGAAGAAGGAGGGACCTCTCCCAAATTCCAATGTTTTTCGTTGTGACAAGTTTGGTGCTATGCACTTGTGGGACAACCAGACCCTGTCGGCATGCTTCATTTGCGGATGTGGATGAGATCTCGCCTCAGAAGGATTCTAGGGAATTTCTATTCTAAGTCATGGGCCTGTGTTCAAGCCATGAAGGTTGTGTGCTAATCTGAGTGCGCGAGCAGTGTATCTTACTGTGTCCAGTATTTGCGTCCATTAGAATATTTAAAGAGATAAGTATTCTTTGTTTGTTGAGTTATATCATTTATTTGGATCTTGTAATTAGTAAAGAGAGATAGTGGTTTCTCTTGAATTGTGTTCACTAGCATAAGATCCTTTGAAGATTTCATTTATTGCAAGTTATTTCATGCTGGTTGTGAAGATTTCTGAGTGTGACTCTGAAATAAAAAGAGAATTGCAATTTCGATGGTGATTAATTGGTCACATCGATATCATTCTCTAATGCATGAACTGTGATAGAACCTTGAACTCTTGGAGAGAGTTGGTTCTACATGCTAACTGCATAATGCATTCAAGAAATCTGTAGTTGTGCAAACTGTTTTTTGTTGTGCTGAGTTTAGCACTCTTGAGAGGAGTAAAAGATGAAAGAAAGAGTTATATCAGAATTCAATAAAGATAAGTTTCCTTATCCCTTCATTCTGATCTTTTGATATATTTCTCTTATAGGTTGATTTATTTATTCATGGTTTAATATTGTTCATAAATTCTTATGTATTCATGCTATAACCTGAGATAGTAAACCTTGTATGATTCTAGCCTTGATATTTCTTTGGATAGTTATAAAATTTTAGTAATCTCTCTAAAATGCTTTCAGGACAGTTCTAGGAGCAAGAAGGTGATGAGAGATTGCTTAGTGATGAAAAGCTTGAGGCATCTTGTGAGGAAGTCATGCCGACCAAAGAAATGATCAAGCGTGAAGTCACAACTTGCAGCCATGGGACCGAGTTGGTGGCTAAAGGGAGTTCACTTCCAGAAGTCTTCTTTGCAATCTCTGAAGCAAGGATCAAGAGGGAGTTTTGTAACTCATTGAGAAGAAGTAAAGATTACTGTATTGCAAGGCTAGGTTATAAATCCTTAGAGGATCCCTTCAGCTGCTAAGATCAAAATTGCTCAAGACTATCATTTGGATTTGACATTGTTAGCTCCACAAATCTATTCAGAATAGTGTGATCTGGGATGAGATCGAGGAGGACAATCCTGAACTCTCTACAGTACCAGAGGTGTGCGCTGGAAAACATTTATCTAAGGCAAGTGTTGCAGGAAATCTTGGTTGAAGAGGTTAGAAGGTTCATGCAAGTACTTGAAGATTCAGAGGGAGCCTAATGAACCTGAAGAAGATGTTTAAAGAGGTTGCAGCTAGCTCAGATCTGGTGGATCCTACATTGTACAGGCAGTTGATTGGATCCTTGATGTATCTAGTGAATACTATATCGGATATCTGCTATGCAGTGAGTACACTCAGTCAGTTCATGTGTGAACCCAGGCAAATACATCTCGTTGCAACGAAACATATCCAGAGATACTTGTGTGGCACAGTTGGATATGGGCTGAGATATTCTTTAGGTGTGGATTTGAAGTTGCATGGTTATATTGATTCTGATTGGGCAGGGTGTGTCACTGATCGGAAGAGCACCTCTGGATGTTGCTTCAGTTTGGGGTCTGCTATGATATCCTAGTGCAGCAGGAAGCAGTCATTTGTAGCATTGAGTACAGTAGAGGCATAGGATATTGCAGCTTGTGTTGCAGCTCAGGAAGCAGTGTGGCTTCGGAAGCTCCTTGCAGGATTGTCTAGGCAATCAATGGAGCCTACTATCATTCATTGTGATAACCAGAGCTGTGTGAAGCTTTCTATCAATCCTGTGTTTCATGACAGAACCAAGCATGTTGAGATCAAATACCATTATATCAGAGATATGGTATTGAGGAAAGCTATACAATTGAAGTATATCAGCACTGATGAGCAGACGGCAGACATTCTCACCAAGCCTCTCTCCAAGATAAAGTTTGTGTACTTTCGAGATAAGCTTGGTAATGGTGGAGAATACAGCCCTAGCTGAGGAGTCTCAATATCAGTGATCCTCTTTAATGCATTTCTCTTTGAGAGAGATTTGAGGTGTAAGCCCGTGTTTAATGCATCTCTCTTTTGAGATTTGAGGTGAAAGCCCTTGTTTCCACCCTCTGGGGGAGCCATGGTGGATGTCGTGTGTGACTCCATGATAGCATCACATGAGAGAGTCTGTGATGATTTTCTTGTACTTGTGTTTCACCCTCTAGGAGAGCCATGGTGAACGTCATGTTGAGGTGACAACATCACGCAAGTGATTAACACTTGTACATACCATACATGGTTGTAGCCATTATGGCTGATATCACGATGAGGTGATATCTTTCTTTTCCACATATGGTTGTAGCCATTGTGGTAGATATCACGATGAGGTGATATGTCTTGTGCAACTGGAAGTATTCTCCCTAGCTAAGAGGGAGTGTTGATGTTGCAGCGTCGATATTCACTTCCAGCAATCTCCTTTACTCATGTGATAAATTAAATATAGCCTAGGGGCTATTTAATTTATAAGAGATATATATTTATGAAAAGGCACGATTATGAAGAGACTCGAATTTAATAAAGAAATGTTTTATTTAATGAGGCCAACATCTCTTCATGAAGGGTCGCGATTTCAAGAGGCCGACTTAATGAGACTTAGAGGCACGTCTTTCTAGAGGAGGCCAACATGTTCAACTTGAAGTGATGCGTCTCTCTTCCCCTTGTATATATACACATTCATCCATTGCATTGTATCATTCATTCATTCAGTTCGTTATTATTCTTTGGAGTTCAAGTGCGAATAATATAGAGGAGACAGCGATTTCTGTAGAAGAGCATATTGCTGGCTGAGGTTCTAATCAAAGATATACATCTGGTTGTATCTGAGTTTGCATCAATTTGTGGTGCTTCTTCTAGCCTTCATATCAGCCTATTGTAAAGGAGATTATTTGTGTTATCATTCAATATATAAGTGATATATTGTTGCTGGGTTTTTCTCCCTCAAGAGGAGGGTTTTCCCAGGGTATCTGCTGTGTTATTGTGTCTGATTTTGAATTAATTTTCAGTACTCTAATCTGATCATAAAACTAACAATAGCTCTCAAAGAATACTTTCAAATGGTGCAAGAATCAAAGAATAACGTCCTCACAAGCCTTTCTAGAAGTCCTTCGCCCTAAAGTAGACATGTTTGGAGTTGTGCCTAACTTTGCATCATTCATGGTGCTAGTATACCACTTCGGTATTTTGTGCACTATAAGGGAGGATGAGGATGGAGCTTGTTCTATTTGGAATAAATTTTCACCTTCTTCATGTTCAACATCCTCAAATTCTTCTAAATCACCCTCAAAGTCTTCTAAATCGCCCTCAAAGAACTTTGGTGAATGATTTGGTGCAGTAGATGGTGAAAGACATGTGATGCAACCACTCTCCTCTTCAAAGACGACATCTTTGCTGATGTATAGTTTCTTTGTGGCAAGATCCATGAGTTGATATCCCTTTGAATCTAAGCTATATCTAAGAAAGATACACTTCAAGGACTTCCCATCCAACTTCTTGCTTTGTATCTTGCTAATGTGCATGAATATTGTACACCCAAACACAATGAGATGTGACATAAATGGCTTTTTCCCAATCCAAGCTTCTTCATGAGTGATGCCATCAAGCAATTTTGCTGAGGCTTTGTTTAGCAAATATATCATTGTGTGAACCACTTCTGCCTGAAATGCATGAACCAAATATGTATCTTTCAAGATGTGCTTTGTTGATGGATATATGAAGTGGTCAACTACCTCTAAACCCCATGATTTTTCAAACTATATTACAGCTCGTCATTGATGAGTTTTCTCCCTTGAGCTAAGCAAATGGCTTTGAGAGGGTGACCAGTGGACCATTCAACTAGCGCTTAAAACTCCTTGAATTTATCAAAGGCTTGATCTTTGCTAGTCAAGCAATCCACCCACGTAATATGGATTTTTCAACATGTGCTTTGTTGATGGATATATGAAGTGGTCAACTACCTCTAAAACCCATGATCTTTCAAATTATATTAGAGCTCATTGTTGATGAATTTTCTCCCTTGAGCTAAGCAAATGGCTTTGAGAGGGTGACTAGTGGACAATTCAACTAGGGCTTAGCAACTCCTTGAATTTATCAAAGGCTTGATCTTTGCTAGTCAAGCAATCCACCCACATTCTCATACTATGATCATCCACAAAAAGTTGAAAATTTATTATGACTAGGCACCCTAGGTCTGCACAAATCAATATGCACTAGATCAAGAGAACCAAGGGCTCACTAATCAATGGCAAGAAAAGGAGCCCTATGTTACTTTTTGCAAGATAGCTAGAGTAAAGATCTTTCACTTTCTTTATGAGAAGTCCTTGCACCATGTTATGTCTATGCAAAGCAAGAAGATAGCAAATGCTGAAATGACCAGACAGTGATGTGGATGAGTGTGTTAAGAGTTCTTGATGTTCATATGCAACATCAACAAGCTGAAACGTGTTGCCTACTCAAGCACAAGCAACAACCTCTAATTTTGAGACTTATCTCAAATGAGACAAATCTCCATTCCATGCTTGCAATCAAACTCCACTATCAAGTTGTGCTCAAGTAGTTGACAAATAGGATGAAATATCTCCAATGACATGAACTTCATAAACAATATCATCTCCCAATGAATCTTGTCCATATGTAGCAAAAGTGTCCATGTTGATAAACCATTCTTTCTCATTAGCTATGTGTTTGGAGGTACTTGAATCAACATACCACATTGATTAATTTAAAGAAGATGTTCTTAGCAAGATACAAATAGTCCTATTTAGTGAAATTGTTTGTAGAAGCAAAATTCCCTTGTTGCTTGGGAGTTTTCTTTTTTCCATCAAGGATTTTTCTTCTTATCCCCTTGTGAAATGTGTTGTGGCTTCCATTGGCTAGATTATCCAATGGTAACAGAATTGTACTAGCAAACTTGGAGTGTATGCCCCTTCTTTTCACAAATGAGGTTCCCTGTAAAGTGCGGGTTGTGTATCTTGCTATTTCGTCAAACTGCTCCAATGTACAAGTTTTTAACTCACTATTGTGATCTGAGAACTTAATTATCTATGGTGTTGGTAGGCTCATCTTGAATTATTTCTTCTTGCTAAAGCAAATTCACCAAATCTTCAAATGTAGGTTTTTTACTAGCCACATTCAAACAAATCACAAACTCTTGAAAAGAAGGGGGCAGCGCTCTAAAGACAATAGGTACAAGAGAGTCGTCTATAATTGTTTCCCTTAATGCGTAAAGTGATGTTCTCAACTCTACTACTCTGATTAATAATCCTTACAATTTATCACCAATTCGCATCTTCAAGCCATGTAATTGACTTTGGAGGTGAAGAATTTGACTTTAATTTTCCACTTCATACACTAATTTCAATCTACCGAATGCATTTTGTTGGAATGTTCCCATCTTTTCTGATGAAATCCTTAGGGTTTTGGTCTTTCTAGTTTGTAATGGTTTTCCTTTATATCTTTTTACTAAAACCCTATTTCTTATGAGTTATGCTCCTTTGTGCACATTGTTGTATTCTTCTATTTTAAAATTGAATGTTTTTTTTGGTTTGTTCACTTAAGCTTACAACCTGATCCCTATGAATATCATCACCCTACAAGCCCCTAGCTTTTGCTTACTAGTAATTACCCATACTTGCTTTATTCCTTATGTTACCCGATCACGGTCAAGTTATAACTTTAAGTTCCTGCTAATGTTCCGTGTGTTGAATTCCTATTACATTGTGAGGGTCCTTCACATCACAAATTTCATATGAAGCATTTTGCAAAAATATTGAGCTAGTGATATCATGCCATGTCCGTAAGTGCAGAGTCATGCTTGCTAGTTCATGCAATGTTGTGTCGTTTCCAAGTTGATAGGTTATGGTTGGTTCATTATTGCTTATGTATGTGCTTTACGCAGTAATTGCAAAAAATCTTGTTAGCTTGTGACAACTAGTGGCGTTCTATTGCATTGTGTAGCTCCTTCACATCGCAGTTTTAAATGTGGACCCCACTTTCACTTTTGTGATGCAAAATGGGTTTGTCTCAATTGAGGAAGCTAATATGCTTTCCAATTGACCAGTATCATATATGATAGTAAACAAATGGAAAATTGTTATTGCATCACATAGCTCCTTCACATCACAATTTAGAATGTGGACCCCATTTTCACTACCACGATGTGCAATGGAAATAAAAAAGGAAAAATGTTACGATGTATAATGACTTAGTTGTCATGGATAGTGACGAAAAGCTATGATTTTATCAAACCACATGTTAGTCACCCCCACAAATACAATGCTCCTATTAGTTGAAGTGTATGACATGTCTCTACAATGGCACCGTGTGTAAAAGCTAGAGCAAGCACATGGCATATCCATTATGCCGTCATTGTTTTGGGGAATATTTAGAAAGCATGTATACAATGTGCTTCTTGGGCACGATGGCCTGTGAACATGACAATGTATAACTTTCCTTTGTTCCATGTCAAGTCTCAAGTACAAAGTGAAGGAAGCATTTAATGTTTTAAAACATGATGGAGGCCTCTAGCTCACATCCACATCAGTTTTGAGTGAGTATTAATGCAATGAAACATTGTCGATCACACCATTGCCAATTTTAAAAGGGCCTCTCAAGCAAAAACGTGGTGTGCTAAAGGAGCACGATGATTTATAAAATGGAAGGCATAGTTCATAATTTTTTAAAACTATGAAGTGGGCGTCTAACTTTAATCATAATTTCCACATGTTGTTTAAGTTGCAAAATGGAATCATTTTAATATTCCAACTTGTGGATGAGGTGTCCAAAATAAGCATTGTTGTCTTCCACGACAGTCTATATTGCAAAAAGAGTTACTCATCATGCAATCACCATTTTGATAAAGTTTTCTCAAACAAAACTGAGATGTGAATAAAGTCAATGATGCAATCAAAAGATGAAATGTGCATGGGGAGTTTTTAAATGTTCTAAACATTAACAAAGGTCAAATATTCAAACTACAACGATAAACAACTAATGCCTTCACTTCCCATGTCTAGGTATGAATGCAATGTTTGGCATGAGTAAAAACACACCTACAAACAAGAAGAATGTGCATCCATGGAAAAAACACATTCCAGCAAGGAGAAAAACGTCCTAGTCCAGGCAATATATTAAACACCCTACACAAAAGAAAAATGGCCCATGCAGCCATTAATGCAATGGTTGAAACTATAATTCCCAATGGTTTCCATTACCTCCATTCCAATATATTTTGCAAGATTTTCCTTGGCTATTAGCATGGGAGGTTATCAGTTTTCTAGTGATTAATCTTGTGAAAAGTGTCACCCACTGTGGGTACTATCTTTGTAATCTTTTCTATATAAGAAATGAACTTTTCATTTGTGTAGCTGGAATCGCAAGAGAAAAAGCCTTTGTACTATATACCATACTTATTTGAAGTAATACTAGTGTTTCAATGTTGTTTATCCTTTCTACCATGAAACTTGTTTCTAGTTGCTTTATATGAATAATGATTTGATTGCAAAGTTGTTCTTTTTTCTGTATTGTTTGTTCTTGAAGAAAAGTACACCTTCAAGGAAGATGAAAAATCTTTACATATACATTTTCCATAGGATTTGTTGTTTTGGGTAGTACACTTTCAAGGAGAGTGAGAAATCTTTCCAAAAAGCAAGTAGGATTTGCAATATTGGTAAGGGATTATTAAGTAGAGTTTTCTAGTCAAATTACATATGCAAATTCAAGTTATTGCAAGGCAATAATAGTCATTATAAGGCAATGACACATTTTAAGGACCACCTGAAACATTGTTCTCAATGCAGAGTGGTGGCAATACTTGGTGACTCTGTATTTCCCTAAATAGGCACCGGTTAGTATGCAGGAAACCTCCCAACCCACTCATACTTACAAAACTCAAAATCATTAGATGAATAATGTATTTTTATAATTTGCACTATTCATGCCTCAGCATTAAGGGCACAAAGAGTGTTTAGATAGTTTGAAGAATCTTGTAAATCCTTGCCAAATTTATATGAACATCTTATTTGCTATGCACTATGATAAACCTATTGCATTTCACATAGAATGTAGTGTGCATTGATAGAGCTAACCCCCTAGGTCCTAAAAAGCCTAAAGTGAAAGAGAGAAATGTTTATTCTCTCATTCATTGGCCATCCTCCCAGCAATTTTGGTTGTTCTATTTATTATGAGTTTGTACCTCATTTGTAACACCAAACTATGATGATTTTAGCCTTCTAATTATATTTATCAAAATTTCATTGCTCATTGGCATTTGTTGCAAGTCTTGTGACAATTCCAAAATAGAAGTTGAGTTTGGAACTTTGTTTTCCAAGCTGAGTAGTTATCTCCTCTCAATAATTGATAGTCTAGAAGCATTATTTCATGAACATTTGAAGCCATTTTACAAAATATGAGGGTTCCTTACATCTCAAAAAGGTTCCCATTTCTATATACTTGTCTAAACTATATACCAAACCTCTTGATATACTCGCCCTTCTCAATTGATACGTGGAAGATGGTATTTTCTATATACCTAGTGGTACATGAAAAAGTCTTTACAACAAATGAAAGCATAACGGTAAATGGTACCTTGGCAATACGAGAAAGGGATCTATGTTGTCAATGACAAGCTATCACAATTTCACTTTGAACATGGAAATCCAAGATTCCAAAATATTTTGTGATGTCCTCTCTTGGATTTAATAACCAAACAAAAATTCATTGATAGGTAAAGAATGTTGTGAATAGTACAATTTTGTTTTTCCCGTGTTACTCCTCAATGATTTATAGGGAGGAAGTCGCATACGTCATTGTTACAACTATATTAGGTGTTAGATGATATAATTTGGCATTATGGCCTTATCTGTTAGCATGAATGAGAGGTGCCATTTATATCAAATGCTCATGGTTGTTACAAAACATAAATAAATTGGCTTATTTTGTAAAAATCCTAACTTTAACTGATAGAGAAAATTCAACTTCAGTCTCAACATAACACAGAGTTCCATTCATGATATCACAATAACAGATTTTTCTTAAAATTTATACTCAGATCAGAGTTACGAAATAGCTCTTATTCGATTGTTTGCAACAGTTATAATGCCCGAATATAGATAATGAGATATCACACATCACCCTTTCAGTGGTGCCACATCAAACATAGATTCCTGAAGACTTCGTGTGAGCTCCTGTAGATGATTGATGACTCCTTAATGCCAGTGCGGAACTCTAAAACCACAGGAAGTCCAAAACTCCTTCAAACTCAGGCCCACGTGAAGCAAATGCTTAGTTCCTAGTCGCGCGTCAAGTTCTGTTGGTGTCGAGTGCTGGAGACCAGTCTGGAGATGGCACAGCACTGTGCATGGATGGCCGGCCAGAGCCTAAAGGCTCAGCAAGAACGAAATTAATCACACTCCTCAAGGTGTCACGATCTGCACAACAATGTATCTGAGATGAGAGCCGATTTCTATGAATTGATGAGCATACACGAACTTGCCCACATTGAATGCTACGCTCCAACCTGGGTGTTCCACTTGAGGAGCTACGCTCTCAAGACAGCCAAACAGAAGATACCAAATTCGTGATAATCAAATGAGAGATCGAACCTTAGTTAAATATTGCTCTAACACGCCAACAAGAGGATGTCGGCCAAATTAAAACAAAAACAAGAGAAATTAAATTTAAAATCAGATTGGTGCCTCAAGGGAGTCGGCCACACAACTAATTATTTATTAATATTTTATTAGTGTTCAAAAACACTATTATACTTAAGTCGGCCCAGAATTCATTTCGCATACGGAACATTATAGTCCCCTCCTTCAAATTGTTGTTGGTCCTCCAGCAACCTCAAGTTTGGATGCTCGAATATCTCTACTCCTTCCCAAGTGGCATCCTCAATGGGTAGGCTTTTCCACGTCACCAAGTATTGCGGAATGACCTTGTTCCATAATCGTTTTTCTTTCATATCCAGCACTGTCTCGAGCTCAAGTATGAGTTTTCCCTCATCATCAAGAGGTGGCAACTTGACTAAGGGAGTGATCTGCTGCCCCAACGCCTTCTTCAAGCAAGATACATGGAAAACATTATGAATCCTACTTCCTGGAGGTAGTTCAAGCTCATATGCAACTTCGCCAATTCTTTTAGTGATCTTGAATGGCTCGTAGAACCTGGGTTTAAGCTTCTCCACTCCATTTCCCTTGAGGAATGAGTGCCTATAGGGCTGCAACCTCAAGTACACCATGTCATTAACCTCAAAGACTCTCTCTGTCCTCTAATCTACATATAACTTTTGTTGATTCTGAGCACGCTGCAGATTTTCCTTTAATTCATTCATAATATCCACATTTTGTTGTCGCATATCTTTTGCACTTGGTACCCGGTTGTCAATAAGAAGGAGGTCCATGAAAGATGTAGCTTCGTAACCGTAAAGTGCTTTTAAGGGGGTCATTCCGATGGACATGTGATATGTGGTATTGTAACAAAATTCCCTGAGGTGTAACCACTTCGCCCATGTTGTTTGCTGCCCTGTCACATAGTTCCTCAAGTACCCTTCAATCCATTTGTTTACTATCTTCGTTTGCCCATCCGTTTGCAGGTGGTAGCTAGTGTTGGGGGTTAACTCTATGTGAGCCAATCGAAAGAGTTCTTGCCAAAATAAGCTGATAAATCTGCTATCCCTGTCACTCACAATATTTCGTGGCAATCCATGTAGTCTAAACACTTCTCTAAAAAACAGATCTGCAACTTGTGGGGCCTTAAATTCTAAAGTAATGGCATAGAAATGAGCATATTTTGTTAGTCTATCTACCACCACATAAATGCAATCTTTACCTTGCACCTTGGGGAGCTCGGTGATGAAATCCATGGAAATGCTCTCCCACTTCTGATTTGGAATGGGCAAGGGCTGCTGGGAATACATGTTCAGTTTTATTCCATTGACATACCAAACATTCCCTCACATGCTGCAAAATATCATTTTTCAGCCCCTTCCAAGCAAAGCGTTCCCTCACTTGGTTGTATGTCTTGTAGAATCCTGGATGACCAGCAAGAGGAGTATCATGGCAAGCTTTAATGATTTTGTTCTTGACCTTAGAGTGGGATACAAGGTAGACCCTTCCCTTGTAGAGAATGAGCTCCTCAACCACCTTGTACCTGTCATCAACTATTTTTCCTTCCAAAATATCATTAGTCAATGAATCCTTAGCATACTCAGCTGTAATATCAATTCCCCAACCAGCCGATATGTCTTGATCTTTACCAGACATTGCTCATTTACCAAAGCTTTATGGTCCTTCTGCAACCAAGCAATCCGATATGGACTCAAATGCCTTCTTCTCTCCAACCGCAACTTACTAACCATCTCTTCTTAAACAAGGTTATCAGTACTACCTCCATCAATAATAACATTGCAAACTTTACCTTCACACTTACATCTGGTGCGAAACAAATTCTTCCTTTGTTGGTTCTTTTTCCTCATTCAACAAGGCTCTTCTAGTAACAAGAACCTCTCCTCTTTCTGCATCCTCAAAATGTGAAGACTCGGCATCTTCATCTACATGTGCAACTCATGCATTACCCTCAGATCTTCTATTTGTCCTTCCTTGATGTTGAAGACACTCATAGGCTCTATGTCCTTCTCCACACTAGAAACAAGTTCCACAAAAGCCTCCTCTTCCCGGTCCTCGTCCAGATCTTCCTCTTCCTCTTTGGTCTCCATTGTTTTGATCACGAGGACGGTAGGTGTTATCTCCTTTCTGGTTCTGACTGCTACTAGATCCTTCACCCTTCTTTTGATCTTCATTTCGACCTCCATATGATTGTCCACTGGTCTTTCCACTATGACCCCCACCTCTTCGCTTGCTTTCAAACCTTCTATTCAACTTTTCTTCTACATTCAAAGCAAATTGATATGCATCTTCAATGGTAGACATTCTTACCAAACCCAACTCTTTTTGAATACTCGGCTTCAACCCATTTATGTAATGAGCAACTTTTTCCTTGTTTGCCTCAGAATGGCCTGTTCTAATCAGGACATGGTAGAATTCTTTTGTATACTCCTTGACAGATTTTCTCGCTTGTTTCAACCCCTACATCTTCTTCAACAAATCTAGCTCATTGTCCACAGGAATGAACTGTCTTTTTAATTTGTCCACCATCCGGTCCCATCTGGTTATTTTCTCTTTTCCTCTTCGATTTCTTTCTAGTTGTACCACTCTCCACCAAATATTCACATGACCCTTTAGCTTGGTCTTTGCAAATTTGACCCTCTCTAGATCTTCCACCTCCTCATACTCAAAGTATTCCATATCGTTGATCCAATCAATCAACTCTTCTAGGTTAAGATTTCCAGAAAATGTAGAAACATCGATCTTTGTCCTTTCCCCAATCTTAGAGATGGCCTTAAATAATTTGACTTGCTCTGGATCTACTGCATCTTGTTCTTCTTCGAACTATTCCTCATTTTCAGCTTCATCTTCACTTTCATCTCCTCTTCTTGGCTCAAACCCTCGACGCAGCTCCTCTTGCAATTCTTGAACTTGTCTTTGCAGCGCTCTAAAACCCTCTTCTGGTACAATAACATTTCTTCCACCACCATGGTTTCTTCGTGGAGGCATTTTGATCACTTTTCTCAGAAACCCACAACCACAAGTCCTGGTGCAAACTGCCTCACGTTCGGCGATCTGTTTACACACTCAGGAAAACCTGCTCTGATACCACTTGATGAGGGCTACACCACCCGAAACCCACACAAAACACAACAATAGATACCAACATAGAAGACGCGAGACAGAAAATAACCCATATTCAATTATTTTCAGAGAATGAAATTACAAATTCAGAACTTACAATGCTACAGCCTCATGGGCTTGATTCATTACAACAAAATCAACTCTGAAAGAAATTCTATTATTCGGAGCCACAATCTGCACTAATGGAGCCACTTTCTGCAACCACACTTAACCCTTTTATTTTACCCAATAACTGTTGAACAGGTGGAGCAAATGAACAGTCTAAAGGAGATCACCTTATTTAATGTCGAAGTTTCTATCACCAAACACCACCAAACAAAGTGATCAGGTCAACATTAATATTTAAGATAGAAACTTCCTCCAACCACCATCGGCCTGTAGACCATGTGCGTTAAAAACATGTGTTTTTAATTGTAATACAAGTTTCCAGAGAATACTAAGACCTCTATTTATAGAGGCATTTGTAATTGTTTTTGTAAGCAGAAAGGAAGAAACAAAGGTTTTGTTTTTGTGCAACAACAGAAAGATTTCCTGGCTCTTTTGTTATATATTGTTATGTTTGTTTATAGTGCCTTTGTTTTTATGAGCACATTTTATGTACTCTTCTTTTACTCTATATTCTTTGTATCATGTATCCTCTGCTCTTGCTCTTTTGTGTGCTCTGTTTAATCTGTTCTTTTGCAGATTTCTTTTATTGCTGATAACAGATCAGAAGCTTTCTCAACCACAAGTTTTGCTCTGTTCCTCTGGCTAATTTTACTGTGATTGTTTGCACTGCTATATTACTTTTATTATCACACACATCGTATGATGAAATCCTAACAACTAGTATCACTAGGCTGTTAGAAGTTTTGGTGTGTGTAGGGCTTTGTTGAGCAGGCATGGAGGCAGCAACAGTGAGCGATATGGAGAAGTTGAACAAGGCTAATTTTGCCCTATGGAAATCCCAAATGGAGGATATATTGATTGTGAAGGATCAATATTTTCCAATTGAGGGAATATCAAAGAAACCCACAACAATGGTGGATGAAGATTGGAATAAGCTGAATAGAAAGGAAATTGCAACCATTAGTCAATATCTAGCTAAAAATGTGTAATTTAATGTTGCTGGAGAGAAGACGGCAACAGATCTATGGAAAAAGCTACATGATCTGTATGAGAAAAACACAGCTTCAAATAAGGTTTTCTTGATGAAGAAATTATATAATCTTAAGATGGAGGGTGCTTCGGTTGCAGAACATTTAAATGAATTTAATATCATTACTAGTCAGCTTGCCTCAGTTAAAATTGTTTTGGATGATGAAATTAGAGCTATTTTACTAATGTGTTCTATGTAAGACAGCTGGGAAAATTTGATCGTCGCTATGAGCACTTCAGCACTTGTAGGAACCCTGAAGTTTGATGATGTCAACAGCAACATAATGAATGAGTTGCAACGGAAGTCAATTACGAGAAACCAGGGAGGAGAAGCTCTAGCCCTAGCTGATCGTGGTAGAAGGATTGACCGAGGCCATCAAGGACGCTCAAGATCAAGAGGCCGATCCAAATCAAAAAGAGGCAAGATCACTTGCTATCATTGTGGAAAGCCGAGGCACGTGAAGAGAGAGTGTCAAGTCTAGAATCAAAGCCAAAAAGATCAAAATCAGAAGCCAACTAGCACAAATGAAGGTGAGACCACTGCTATAGCTACAAATGGAGATGTTTTACTTACTGTTTTAGTAGATGTATGCTTGAATACCTCTAGCAGTAGCTTTGATTGGATCCTTGATTTTGGGGCATCTCACCATGTAACTCCATGCAAAGAGAATTTTGTTGCATATAATCCTGGTGATTATGGTAGAGTGCATTTGGGAAATAATCATTTTTGCAGCATTGTTGGAGTGGCAGATGTCAAGATCAAGACGAAGGAAAGACAAGATATCCTACTGAACGAGGTCAGGCATGTACCAGAAATGTGCATGAGCCTGATCTTTGTGGGACGATTGGATGATGAAGGCTATTTTGTAAGCTTTGAAAAAGGTGGCTGGAAAATCAGCAAAGGAGCATTGGTCGTGGCTAAAGGACCCAAGACCAGGACTTTGTATACATTGACGACAATGATAGAAAGATCAAATATAGCTGCTATTGCAAAAGAAGGAAACTCAACAGATCTATGGCATAGGCGCTTGGGTCATATGAGTGGGAAGGGCCTAAAAATCCTCATGGGCAAAAATTTGCTACCAGGTTTGAAATCTTATAATCTTGATCTTTGTGAGCATTGTATTTATGGTAGGCAACGAAGAGTTTCATTTCTTAGAGGTGGTCATGAACGGAATAAAAATCTGTTAGAATTAATACACTCAGATGTATTTGGGCCTGTTAATATTAAATCATTAGGAGGAGCATCATACTTTCTAACATTCATAGATGATGCATCTAGAAAGGTTTGGGCCTACCCCATGAAAAGCAAAGATGACGTATTTGAGATATTTCAAAAGTTCCATGTTGTTGTTGAAAGAGAAACTAACAAATTGCTCAAGTGCTTGAGGACGAATAATGGTGGAGAATACTGCTCAAATGCATTCAAGGAATATTGTAATAGGTTTGGAATTAAGCATGAGAAGACTGTCCCTGGTACTCCTCAACAGAATGGTGTTGCAGAAAGGATGAATCACACTATCATGGAGAAGGTGAGGAGTATTTTGTCAAATTCCGGTTTAGAAAAGCATTTTTGGGCAGAAGCAGTAAGGACAGCCTGTTATCTCATAAATCGATCTCCTAGTACAGCCTTGGACGGCGGCATTCCTAAAGAAGTTTGGACTAGTAAGAAGGTGAATTATTCTCACTTGAAAATCTTTGAATGTGAAGCATTTGTGCATATTCCCAAAGAGAATAGAACTAAGCTAGATGATAAATCTATGAAATGCATTTTCTTGGGATATGCGGATGGTGA
Source organism: Sequoia sempervirens (assembly GCA_007258455.2). Classification (NCBI taxonomy): domain Eukaryota; kingdom Viridiplantae; phylum Streptophyta; class Pinopsida; order Cupressales; family Cupressaceae; genus Sequoia; species Sequoia sempervirens. The sequence continues at coordinate 19,665 of VDFB02016358.1, forward strand.
ATTTGGTTATCATTTATGGGACCCTGTTAAACATAAGATTATTAGAAGCAAGGATGTTATGTTTAATGAGTTAGAGATGTTTAAGAGGACTACAGGTAATTTGGAGGTTAAGAAAATTGTTGACAAGTTTGAAGAACAGCAAGAAAACATCCACCAATGCAAGAAAATGGGAAACAAGATCAAAAGTATGATAAACAACAAGAGGAGAATGTGGAACAACAACAAGAAGAAACCTTGCAGGAGCCTTTACAAGAGATTCAACATGAAAACACAACACCACAGTTGGTTCGTAGATCCACTAGGCCTCATAAGCCTTCACAAAGGTATACACCCTCAGGCTATATTATATTAACTGATGAAGGTGAACCTGATGGTTTTCAGGAAGCTTGTAAAGATGAGCATAGCAAAGAATGGAAGAAAGCAAGGGAGGATGAAATGAACTCCTTGCTGGAAAATAGAACCTGGGAGTTGGTAAAGCTTCCAAAAGGAAGAAAAGCCCTACAAAACAAATGGGTGTACAAGATCAAGCATGTGGGTGACGAGAAGGAAAGATACAAAGCAAGGTTGGTAGTGAGGGGATTTGCTCAAAAAGAAGGTATTCACTTCACTAAAATATTTTCATCTGTTGTTAAAATGTCATCCATTAGAGTTATTCTTTAGACTTGGAGTGTGAACAATTAGATGTAAAGATAGCCTTCCTTCATAGAGATTTGGAAGAGGAGATTTACATGGAGCAGCCCAAAGGATTCAAAATAAAAGGTAAAGAAAACTTGGTTTGCAAGTTGAAGAAGAGTCTCTATGGGTTGAAACAGGCACCTCGCTAGTGGTATAAGAAATTTGATTCATTTATGTTGGAGCATAGTTTTAATAGACTAGAGGTTGATCATTGTGTCTACATCAAGAGATATGATCAGGGAAATTTCATTATATTACTGTTATATGTGGATGATATGTTAGTTGTTGGACAGGATAAGAATATGATTAACAGGTTAAAGAAGAATTTGGGCAGTCAGTTTGCAATGAAGGATTTGGGTCCAGCACAACAAATATTAGGCATGAAGATCATTCGTGATAGAAAGAAGAAAAAATTGTGGTTGTCACAAGAAAAATATATTGAAAAGGTGCTAGACAAATTTAATATGAAGGATGCCAAGCCAGTTGGTACACCTCTTGCTTCTCATTTCAAATTGAGTGTCGATTTATGCCCTTGTGATGACAAGGAGGAGGAAATGAAAAAGATTCCTTATGCTTCAGCAGTTGGTAGCTTGATGTATGCCATGGTATCCACTCGTCCAAATATTGCACATTCAAGGGGAGTAGTGAGCAGGTTCCTTGCAAATCCGCAAACAACATTGGCAAGCAGTAAAGTGGATTTTCAGGTATCTCAAGGGTACTAGTCATTATTGTTTATGTTTTGGCAATACTGATATGGTGCTTGAAGGATTTACAAATGCAGATATGGCTGGAGACTTGGACACTAGAAAGTCCACCACTGGTTATTTGTATACATTTGCAGGTGTTGCCGTATCTTGGGTATCCAGGCTACAACGAATAGTAGCTCTCTCCAGTACAGAGGCAGAGTATATAGCTGCAACAAAAGCTTGCAAAGAGATGTCGTGGATGCAACGATTCCTAGGAGAGCTAGGAATAAAATGGGACAAGTATGTGCTATATTGTGACAGTCAGAGCGCCATTCACTTAGCGAAAAATCCAGCTTTTCACTCACGAACCAAACATATTGACTTGAGGTGTCATTGGATTCGGTATGTGTTGGAGGAAGAACAGTTATCCTTGGAAAAGATCCATATAGATAAGAACCCTACTGATATGCTCGCTAAAATTCTACCAAGAGAAAAACATGAGCTATGTAGAGACATGGTAGGCCTACGAGTGACCTGATGATTAGCAACTTATTCAAAACCCTTCATTTGCTTCAAGTGGGAGAATGTTGAACACGTGAAGCAAATGAACAGTCTAAAAGAGATCACCTTATTTAATGTCGAAGCTTCTATCACCGAACACCACCAAACAAAGTGATCAGGTCAACATTAATATTTAAGATAGAAACTTCCTCCAACCACCATCAGCCTGCAGACCATGTGCATTAAAAACATGTGTTTTTAATTGTAATACAGGTTTCCAAAGAATACTAAGACCTCTATTCATAGAGGCATTTGTAATTGTTTTTGTAAGCAAAAAGGAAGAAACAATGGTTCTGTTTTTGTGCAGCAACAGAAAGATTTCTTGGCTCTTTTGTTATATATTGTTGTGTTTGTTTATAATGCCTTTGTTTTCATGAGCACGTTTTATGTAGTCTTCTTTTACTCTGTATCATGTATCCTCTACTCTTGCTATTTTGTGTGCTCTGTTTAATCTGTTCTTTTAAAGATTTCTTTTATTGCTGATAAAAGATTAGAAGCTTTCTCAACCACAGCTGTTTTGCTTTGTTCCTCTGGCTAATTTTACTATGATTGTTTGCACTGCTATATTACTTTTATTATCACACACATCCTATGATGAAATCCTAACAATAACCACCCTAGAATGTTCTAGAAAGTGTAATTTTCCCTTTTGTTTTGGCGCCTAGGAAGATATTTTAATGAAATTCACTTTTTAGAGGGGCAGCTTCTCGGAACCATAACTTTTGATCTAACCGTCAGATTTTCAATTGTAATATATCGTTGGAAAGCTTGTGAAGAGATCTACAGCCATCTTACGCCAGATCTAAAAGATTAGAGATTTTGCACCCTATTCTAAGGCTCCAAAGGGCCTCAATTTTCAGTTTTAAACTTCATTGGAGAAATTCCCCGAGATGCAAATTTAATATCTTCCAAACAGTACAGGATTTTGAGATGATTCTTTCACCAAAAATCTTATTTTCCAATTTCACTCCTTGGGGTCAATTTTCGTGTCCATACAACCCGAATAGGTCTACTTACTAAAAAATAGCAGGTGACTATTTTTTGTTGTTTCAAACTTCTAACAATCCCAAAGACTGCATGAGTCGCCATGGGCCCCAAGACAACTAAGGAAACTACAAACAAATGAAAATACAATATTTTTGGGTGATGCAAAATTGCCGTTACACCACTAGATGCTCCTGCATCACTTGTCTTGGAGTTTGGTAGTGCTCTCTATGTGAATGGCAATGTTCAATGATGTCAAACAACACAACTATTTACCCTCAATTTCTATTCACTACTCTTATGGCAGCATGTTGGAATTGCCAACAAATATTTCAGTTGTATCTACTCACTAGATGTGACAAGCAAAACTTCTCCATGCTAACTTTTGTTGTGTTCCTTATTGGAAGCTTTAACCAATGTTGCTCTCACAAAAGTCTTCATCCCATTCCCTTTACAATTTTCACTTCATACCATCATGTTGCTACTTCTCAGAAATCACATTCCTCCATACAACTTGCTCTCATGGTTTCACTGGGTAGGATTATTGTGCTCAAATACTATATTGGAGCCCAAAAAATAAATACATTATTCAAGAAATGAGATTAAACACATAGAGATGTTGATTATACATTAATCAACTACAAAACCACCAACAACCAACTATTATAGTTTACTAAGTTGAATCGGAACAAGTACATGGGTACAATGCGCTAGTATGCCAAAAAAATTAAGGGGGGCTAGGTACGATGCATCCATATAAAAACATGTAACAATTATATGTGTGTGTATGTATATATATGTATGTCTGTATGTATGTATATGTATATATATGTGTGTGTGTGTGTGTGTGTGTATTTGCTACCTAAAAACATGAATTAAGTTCAAAATACCACATATGATGTATATGCTAAATAAGACTACCATAAATATTGCAAATTTGACATACAATATACTAATGTCATGCCCCCAAAATTGCAACACTAAAAAACCAAACGTTGAAATGCAAATAAATAAATAAAATAAATAACAATTTAAATATTATTATAATTATAAATCATACTATATATATATATATATTCAATTTATAATACATATTGAAAGGGAATACAATTATAATGATAATTAAGAGTCCCAAAAAGGGCAGTGATCAGATTTAGAACAGCATCGATTAATGTTTTGAAAGGCAGCGCTGGACTTTTAAAAAGGCAGACCATTATATCAAAGGCTAAAACTGATTGATCAACCTTAAGGCAGCGATTCATATTATTTAGAAAAGGCAGTAATGATTAAGGATTAGTGAATGCAAAAAGGCATCGCTTATGTCTAAAGAGGATATTAGCAAAGGGACGTCCCTCTTCATAAGGACATCTCTCCCCATATGGTCGCCCTTTTGGGAATTTACAAGGTATAAATGAGGAGATCGAACAAGGGGAAGAGGCATCAGATGAGAGGAAATCAACAAGTCTACTATGGAAGAAGATCAGCAAGAATAAAAAAATCTGCATTCAGAACAGCAGCAGATATTGTTCTGCATAAGTGATTGGTGTGCAGTATGCATTTAATATATAATATTGCTAGTCATATAAATATATAAGATCATAATGACTAATAGACAATAAGGAATATATATATATAATATCATAATGACTAATAGACAATAAGGAATGATGTTCAGAAATACATCTGCAGTCAGGAAAGAAATAACTTCCAGACACTCAAAACAGATCGAATCACCTTCATAAAATATATTTACATCCAGGCAACCAATACCTTCAGAATATTAAAAAGAGATCAAAACATTAAGGCAATTGAGCAGATCAGAATTAATTATCTGCACTCAGGGGAGAATCAGCAGTTAATACATCTGCTGCTGTGAATATAGCAATATTATGTTTTAATAGATATTGTGGTATGCTCTATCATGATTATTGTGTATAATGATATATTTATTGTTGTATAATCTCTATGAATCTGGATATATTTAGTGTTTGTAATTCTCATCAAGCAACCATGAGGAGGAGTGGGAGGAAATACCAGTAGGGTGAGCATAAGTACGCCACTCCAAGATGGCCACTTGGAGCCAAGGGGGTGAGTGTCCGCCCTTGGGCTTAGAAAGGGGAATCTACAGGCCTCCCATTGTAGTTTTTCCCCAATCTCTACATGGATTGGTTGTTGGGAAGGGATTCAAGGAGTCTCGATCATAAGGAGGATGATAAGGCAGCATGGATAGGGAAAGCAGGTACAAGTTTATCCACTAAGTACGCCATTCCATATTGGATGACTGTGTCTGCCACTTGGGGCCAAGAGGGATGGTATATCCACTCTTAGGCTTAGCATGGATAGCTTTGAGCGGACTTATCATGTTTCTCATCCAAGTCCTATTATGATTAAACTTCCACTATGCATTATGGATATTGTGTAGTTTATATAGTTTTGGAATAGTTACGTATTTTTACATGGTTTAAATAAAGCATTCATTATATATGTTTTATTGTCTAACATGATTGCAGGACCTAAGCCAAGTTCTATATTGCTTCAAGCATATAATTGGTTAATTATAACCCTAACTACATTAAGTTTTGATTCTAGGGCAAGATTTAGGGCAATCCCAAAAGGGGACATATCAACTAATTCAATATCAATTTGTCAAACTTATGATAAAATATTCATTGTTCAAAATTACAACAATACAATTAGTAATCAGTCTTGGTATATTTACTACCTAAAAACATGAATTAAGTTCAAAATACCACATATCATGTATATGCTAAATAAAACTACCATAAATATTGCAAAGTTCACATACTGTATACCAATTCAATATCAATTTGTCAAACTTGTGATAAAATATTCATTTTTCAAAATTACAACAATACAAATAGTAATCAGCCTTCATCAAGACTAGCATCATCATCATCATCATCATCAATATATATACTAGATATATCATATTTTAAATATTATGAAGTAGCATTTCAAACGAGGGGGCCTTTTTCCTCTAGTGGTGGATCAAATGCTTCAATTGTAATAGTTTCTTTTCTTTATGAAAAAAAAAGAGAAGGTTCTAACTATTGGGCCTGATCCAAACTTCCCCCTCCTGTCTTTCTGGCCTACAAAACAACTAAAGAAGCATTTTAATTCTCATATATGTGTCATGGTTTTATTGACAAGTTCAAAGCAAGGGATTTAAAGCAAAGATTTGGCAAATGAAAATTTTGAAGGTTACAATTTTGCTTCCATCCATATGAAGAGTAATGAAGTTGTCAATGTGGTGAATGGGAGAGGATAAACAATGCTTATATGGTATCTTATTTGCCTTGCCCCTTGCCATTGGTCAAACCTAACACAAGTAACAAGAGTAAACACATGATCTCAAGCAAGGCTTACCACACCATCCAAAACTCAAAGTCTACATTCTCCTCGACCACCACAAAGAATGAGATTTGTATGGCATGTCTTCTATTTGTTAGAGAAACAGTTACACCAAATCAGAAAAGGAGAAAGGATGGGAGAGATTTCAATTGAAAACCAAATGCTATAGCAAGAGATTGAGAGAAATTGCTCAACACAACACCAGGGATGCCAAGTCCAAGGAAGAATAGCCATGGCCAAAGAAAGAATGCAAGGGGTTTTATGAAATGCAAGTGAAAATGACTATCAGTCAGGTACATTCATGGAAGACTCCAAACAAATCTGCTTGATAAAAGACGCACCTTGAATGATTCCACAAGCTGATTCAGAAACATAGAATTAAAAACTAGCAATCGCACCTTGCTGTGCAATGGGTACGCTGAAGAGGTGTGGAAGGTCAATTAGGGAAAATTTTGGTCTATTTTTTTGCATACATTTGTATAGTACATGAGATCAATTGGTAGCTACAAATCAACTATGCATCTACTTATAGGGATCAAAACATGACTACAACAAAACCTCTAAATTAGGAATATAATCAAGCTCCATTACCAACAGGCTCATTTTATGTTTACAATAGGAAGAGAGGGAGAGAGGGAGAGATAAGGGATAGAAAGAGGAAAAGAGGAGGGGTAAGGGATAGAAAGAGGGAGAGATAGAGTGATAGAGAAATAGAGATATAAGGAGTTATATATATAGAGAGAGAGAGAGAAGAGATATAGAGGGGGAGATAGAGAGAGGGAGAGAGAAATAGGGAGAGATAAAGATATATGAGAAGATAAAGAGAGAGATAAAGATATATGGGAAGTGAAAGGGAGAGAGAGGTAGATAGAGAGATAGATATGGGGATAGAGAGAGAGGGAGGGAGGAAGGGAGGGAGAGATTGGGAGAGAGATAGAGAGGGGGAGGGGGAGAAAGGAAGAGAGATAGGTAAATGGGGGAGAGAGGGAGAGAGAGAGAGAGAGAGAAGAGGGGGGAGAGGGAGAGATATAGGTAAAGGAGAGAGAGAAGAGGGGGTAGAGGGGAACAGAGATACTTAGAGAGGAGAGAGAGAGAGAGAGAGAGAGAGAGAAGAAGAAGAAGACGAAGAAGAAGAAGAAGAAGAGGGGGGAGAGAGGGAGAGATATAGATAGAGGGTGATATAGAGAGATAGAGAGGGATAGGGAGAGAGATAGAGAGATAGGGAGAAATATGGATAGGAAGATAGAGGTAGAGAAATATATGGATAAAATTAGATAGAAAGAGGAGAGAGAGAGAGAGAGAGAGAGAGAGGTAAAAAGATATGGATAGAAAAAGATATAAAGAGGAGAGAGAGGGATATATATACATATATAGAGAGAGTGGAGGGAGGGGACAAGAGTCAGAGAAAGTAAATGATACAAACAAGTAGTAGAGAGAGGGGGAGAAAGATAGAGAGGGGGAAAGATAGATAGAGATAGGGAGGGAGAAACAAGGAGTGTGTGTGTGTATGAGAGAGAGATATGGATAGAGATAAAGAGGTAGATAGATATATATAAATAGATAGAGAGGGAGAGAAACAAAGAGAGGAGAGAGAAGTAGAAAGATATAGAAAGCGGGAGAGTGAGGGAAAGAGGGATAAAAAAGGAGAGATAGAGATAAAAAGTGGGAGACACAGGGATAGAAAGAAGGATATATATATATATATAGAGAGAGAGAGAGAGAGAGATAGAGAGGGAGAAACATGGAATGTATGTGTGTGTGATAATGACATGGTTTATATTTTTTTATATATGAAAAGAGCGTAGCTAAAAACTAAATAAACAATTACATAGAAAAGTTAGAAAGAAAAATATATATTAAAGAAAGAAAAATAAATAATAATAAAAATAAATTAACATTTATTATATGTAATTTGTTTGTAAATTATTGAACATAATTAATAAAATAAAAATTGCTTTCACACAAATGATAATATTGGCCCCCCATCCTTTATATGAAATTTATTTTTAAATTATTTAACATAATTAATAAATTAAAAAATACTTTCACCCATAATAATGATATCATCTATAAATCTAATTTGATACTACAATAAACTAAATGATAATTTACATTTAAATTTTCTAGAATGATGACATAGACATGGATGGATATGAAAATATTTCCAAGTATCCTACAATTTTTTCCTTCCCCCACATACAAAGTCATTTTAACCCCATCCGAGATGATGGTGTGGTTTATCCAGTATTGGTGGGTCCGGGATGAATGGTAGGACCACTCCTTTGCCAATCAAAATTCTCCTCCATCCTCTCCAGCAGCTTAAAACATGCATCAATTGCACCTTCTTTGAGAAACCTATCAATGAGCACAGTCCAAGTGATTTCATCAAAACTAAAACTACTAATGATAACATCATAAAAAAATATGTCTGCCTCTCTTTCCTTTCCTTCTATGTAAAGACCAATAAGCACTAAGTTGCATATAGATAGGCTAGGTTCAAATCCATTTTCAACCATTGATTCTAAAATCTTTAAAGCATGTGCAGATATCCCTTGTTGGCAATACACCATTGCAAGAGAGGCATATATTGGTCCACTGGGAACCAAGCCTCTTTCTCACATACTTTGGACCAACTTGATCCAGCTACCAAAACAACATAAGTACTAGTAGTAGGTTGGAAATCCTTTTCTACCATTTTATCAATAAGAATCATAGGAAGATCAATATCATTTCCTTTAGAGTCCATGGCAAGTGTTGCCTGTTCTCTAGCAATGCTTTTTGCTACCTCCTCATCCCAATCATAAGCAAATGGTAGGTCAGATAATCAAGTTTGCAATTGTTCCTCAACATTCTCCTTAGAACATCAAAAGCATGATTAATTTCACCTAGTTGGATGTTAGTATCAACGAGAGTGTTTTATGTTACTTATCTCATTTCAAGACTTTCTCCTCCATTTCTCCAAGAAGCAATTCTGCTTCTACTAACTTTCCTTTTCTACAAAGGCCATAAATAAGAGCACTATATGTGTGGGCATCTGGTTTGCACTTGCAATTTTCATTTCCTCAAAAAGTTTAAATGCTTGATTCATCTTATTTTCTTTGCAAAAAGCATGGATCAGGCCTATGTAAGTATACATTGTGGGAACCACGCCATCCTCTACCATTTTGTGAAATAAATTGTCTGCCTTAGAAAGCTGATTATCCTTGCATAGCTTGTCAATGAGTGCATTGTAAGTATCAACATTCGGTCCACAGCCATTTTCCTTCATCTGGTCTATTAACTTGAGGCCTTTGTGAACTTTGTCGTGCTTGCAGTACCCATCAATCAATGCAGTGTAAGTTATTTCATTTGGTATCAACCCTTTCTCAGAAAAATTAATAAATAAATCATTGGCCTGATCCAACGATGTCTTCTCACAAAGTCCCTTAATCGGTTCATTATAGGTGTACAGGTTAGGCTCACATCCAGTTTTCTACATCATGTCAAACAGCCTAAATCCATTTTCTGTGTTTCCCATTTTGCAATAGCCTTTTATTAAAGTGTTAAATGTGAAAGTTGTAGGAGACAAACCCATTTTGGAAATTCTATCAAAAAGCAACATGGTCGTATGCTTTCCCTCTTCCTTGCATAGTCCGTTGATCGGTTCATTGAATGTTTGCGTATTTGGTTTGCAAGTTCTCTTTCTCTATTTTCTTCTAAAAATTGAATTGCAGCATTGACCTTTTTTTTTTGCAGAGATCGTGAATAAGAGCATTGAAAGTGACCACATTAGGCCATATGCCTTGTTTTACTATATTATCAAATAATTTAGTTGCCTCATCCAGCCTATCTGCTTTGCACAAGCCGTTGATCAATGTAGTTTAGGTATGAATGTTGGGTTAGCATCCTCTCACAACCATGTGCTTCACTAGATCACACGCTTCCTACAATTGCCCTCATTCACAAAGAAGTGTGATGGGTAGAGTATAGGTATGAATTGTATGCTTGCATCCATTCTCCACCATCTCAGCCAACATCTGAAAAGCCTCTTGTATTCTACCGACAATGAAGAGACCATTTATTAGATAAGTGACAGAATCTGCGAATTGGGAGGCATTTTGTGAAAAATCCTGAATGCTTGATCCATGTTGCCATTCCTGCAGTGATCAAGGACGAAGGAGGTGTAGTTGAAAGTGTTAGCATACCAGCCTTCCTAAAGAAGCTTTCCCGACACAAGTTGGGCCTCTTGTACCTTACCATGCTTGCACAAGGCATTTTTCATAGTATTGAATGTCATAGGTACTAGCTTAGTTCCGCTCTTGATCAAATCCTCATAAACACCCTGTGTTATGGTGACCATATCAAGCCTCATCAGGATGACTAATAGAGAATTATAAGCTTGGAGATTAAGCTTTAAAATCACCTTGGTTGTGCTAAAAGAATAGGAATTCCATAGCCCTTTCCATTTCCTCCACTTCGGTGCACCCCTGATCACGGATATCCTCATACTACCTTGCTCATTTCCCTCACTCACCAGCATCCATAGGAACATCACATAGAAATCCACATTGTGCTTGTATTCAGGTGACTATCGATGCATCCAGTAAAAGAACTGCAGAGCAGACCTTGGACTGTAATTGCTCTGAATTTCTAACACCTTGTGTATATCTTCCGAGCTTAACCTGCAGCTTATCGTTTTTAGGACACTAGCACTCTCATTGTTTTGCCACACATTTTGGCATATCTGATCAAGAGTATCACTGTAATAACAATCTGATCAAGATCGGGTTATGTTTATTATTATATGATGTAATATTTAAATTCTAATAACAATATTACTATTGTTTATCACTATAGTTTATTATTATATGATGTAACATTTAAATTCTAACAAGTTGCATATGATGTATTATTATTATAATAATGTGTTATTGTTATAATTTATTTATTTTAACAACCACATAACTTTATTATTATATTATATGTAAAAATGTGTGTTACATAGTTATTTGAACTTTATTTCTGCTTTTAGGTTAAAATGTGTATATATTTATGATTTTCTGGATAGACATAACCAATTCAAAAAAAAAAATGTTGTATCAGCATACCCAAATCCCTGTACACAAAATAGTAACTTAGAATCTCACAAATATATAAATAAACACTGGTTGAAGGAAAGAAAGAAACACCACTTGAAATTCTTAAGAAGAAACAAATTCATAAAGGAGCTTGCAATCATGATCACTTTGCTCAAAAGAGTGAGCATGAGGTGAAAAGAAGGGAACAAGGTAAGGAGGATGATTATAAAATAGGTGGCTAGTTTCCCCCCTGAGGAAGTAACTTAAGACTTCTCAGTTTTTTATTACAAAGTTTTATCTCCACAGCTTGTAGCAGCAAATATTAAAAAGCAGCCTTTGCCTACAATTAATTGGTTTATCAAAGAGAGTACTTCTATCCCCAACATGGCCAAATAAGTGATGGATAGAAGTAGAATGTTACTATAGGTGAAAATGTCCCAAAAAATTACAAAAAAAAAAAACAACATACAGAATTTAGTTAGTTCTTCATAGCCTCCATAAGCAAAAGTAGTTTCCTGTCACTTGCACCTATGGTTTTTGTCTCAACATCCTCCATTCGACCTCTCATTCCTTCTCCCCCTCTATGTAATCTTACATCTCCAATTATTTCCATCCCCATTGTTCACTCTCCTAAGTCATCCCCTATCATTGCTATTCCTACTGCTAGTCCTCCTTAGAATATATGAGCAAGAAAGAGAAGCATCAAAGAGGGTGAATTTTGACGTGGCCTGTAATGTCCCCATTTTCCAGCTCGCCAAAATAATATTAATTAATTTAATTATTTAATGTCGCTTGGCAAAAAGTGCAAATTATAAAGGTAATATTAAATAATTATATTAAAAAGGTTATAAGTGACCTTGAGGAATAATAAATAATTATATTAAAAAGGTTATAATTGACGTTGGGGAATAATAAATAATTATATTAAAAAGGTTATAAGTGATGTTGGGGAATAATAAGGTTAAATTAATAAAGTCACTTTATAATAAAGCCTTAAGTGATTTTGGCGGGAAAACCCTAAAAGGTGTTATAAAAGGACATGAGAGCTCATTCTCTCATTATTCTGGATTATTATTTTATTGGCTTAGTATTTTGGTGGAGCTCTCCAAAGTCTGAAACCCTAGGTGGGAATTCCTACAGGGTCCAGTTTCAGTGGTGAATGATTCCTCCCTAGCTGGCATTAGCGGATTCATTCAAGATTTGCACTTGCACTTCATAGTCAGGGTTAATCAATTTGCCGAAATTTGTGAGTCTCGTTCCAAGACCAATTTATAGGGTTTTATTCGATAAATCAAGTGAAATCGTTATTTTGAAAAATTGGTTATTCAGAGGTCTATGGTAATTTCAGAATAAAAGAGAACTGCAGATTATTTATAAGTTTCAGTTCCAGATAATACTCAGGTGATAATATTTAAGTTATTCATAACTCTACAATTGTGGGATTGGGCCATATAATTCTTGCATATAATTGTTAATGCTTTGGGGGACAGTTCTTTGGGAGAGCTGCGAGTTTTTTCCTTATACTGTCAGCCAGCACACAAGCTACCAGCTCACATGGCATGGTAAATAAGACAACAGAGGGTTTTGGACTGTAGCGGTCCTTTCAAATGCAACGCCAATTTCCTATGTTCCAGCCTTATTAAGGAGACAGCCACCTAGCTTTCGTGAGAATCAATAAATGGGTTATTGGGCTGCCCAAAATCAGAATCGCACCTAGCATGGGGTCACTCTATTATTTTCTCTAAATAACGGAACGAGCTTCATATTGAAGGAGCAACATGTATAATGAATGTTGTTTAAGTTTAGGAAATCGGTGGATGAATTTTGAGATATTGCAAGGCTACCAAAAAATATTGGACACCTCTAATACATACCCACGGGTTTAGAGAAGTGCGACAATGTTTGGAATGGTGTGATGGTGATGTGGATGCTGAGTCTTCAGGTCAGCAAGGTCATAGTGGAGTGGCGGAAGCTTTTGGGAGGTTTATGAAGGGACTTAAACACCATCACAGCTACTACAAGCATCGTGCTGGGCTCTTAAATTACATCGAACACCCTACTATCATACATGGGAGCTCTATATTGAGGTGCATGGGCATTTTAGACAGAGTTGGGGGTCTTCAGAACCATCAGCGGCTGCAATATATCAGAAACCTGTACATGTGGACTGAAGGTGTTTGCTGCTCTTATGGAGGCCGTATGAGGACCAAGAGGCTGGATGTGCTGTCATTAAGGTGCTGGTTCTGTTTACAAGTTGCTGTAGGTCACTTCCAAGTTAGACGTGATACTTGCCAGGTCTGAGACTTATATGCAAACTCACTTCTGATCTGCTGGATTAATCAGTTCAATATATTATGTAAATCTCTTAGTGCTGCTATGCATTTCTGAGTGTTAATACTCATAAGTCTGTTCACCACCACTGTTCAATATGAATATGTAAAGGACTGAATTGTATACCTGCTTATATTATGTAATATTCAGTACAATATAGAGAAATGAAATTCCGAGTTTGATTATCAGATTAGTGTATGCATTACATCCTGAAATTTGTTGTAGATGCAATATAATGAACTTAGTTTGATAAAATGGTACATCTATCAAACTAAAATAATCGCAAAAATTCTACACATTTGGGAAGGGGATCTTGCATGGCCATAAAGAGGAAGCTTGTTCCTTCATACCGGATTAATTTTACAATGCTTACCTCCATTCTTTTTGAGTCAAAGCCAAAGAGGCCAAAGAACCAGAGTTGGATGAAGGGAGTGCCATTTGATGATCAAACAACTATTTGTCTTTAAGGAAAATGTAATGTCCCCTTTTTAGCTCGTTCCAATTCCTTGTCGGTTTAGCCTATTAGCTAACCCTCGTAGGCTAATGCAAAAGGTTTAAGAGTCCTGTTTGGCAGATATCAGAGTGTTTTCTTCTCCAGAGCTCAGTTTGGTTCAGGATTGGCCTTCGTTTGGTGATTCGGGACTCAATTTCATGCACTTACTATTTATAGTAAGTCATAAGGTTAGTGGAGTCCAGCGTTACTATTTATAGCAAGGTACCTGGACATGTTGGGGAAGCAGTGTTGATCCCAGTTTTCAATTGGCCTGGCGAAATAAGGTTTAATGTGCAAGTTATATCATTTAATTATTATTAAAGGTGACTTTAATAATAATTAATCATTAAAAGCATATTATAAAGTTATATTATAACTTTCTGTCTTAAGGGGCCATTTAATGACTTAAAGTACATTAAATGATTAATTAAATGGGTGCCCACTTTGAGGAATTATTTAATAAAGTTTAAATGCACATGAAATATATTAAATATCATTTAAATGATTTAAAAGACACTTCTAGAAGGGATCCACCTGCTTGGGAAAAAATATATAAAGGCTCAACCAAAGTGAAAGGGACTCATTCAAGATTTGATATTTGGTTTTGAAGAGTTTTGCTGTGGAGAAGAAGAAACCTAGGGTTTCAACCTTTTATGCCATTATCAGCTTTGGAGAGCATAGCTGCTTCAAAGTTTGTGCATTCTGAGGTTGTGAAAGACCAGCTGAAGATTGCCTAGTTGATTGGCTTCATTCAAGAGTCAATATTGAGCTTCGTTGTTGAAAAGTCATAGAGGTCTCACCAGGGTTTATATTGCAGATTTATGATGAGGTCATTTTGGAAGGTATTGAATGCTTGCATTGGGAGTTCGATCTCTTTGAAATACACATTCAGATTTCAAATAAATCAGTTTGGGAAAGGAGATTGAAAATCGCAGTTGGGAGTCAAATTTGGACTTGAGAAAGGAATAAGATTTTTACCTGCTGAGGACGGCTTTAATACATGCAGCTGGTGATCTCTTTTGAGGTCGATTTTGGTGATGTTCATTGGCAATCCTGGGCGCACCCCTAGCAGATATGATTCTGGAGTTTGAAGATCAGAAAGCAATTCGGTTCTGTCTGAGGATGAGGCGCCAGCACCAAGAAAAAATAATCGCTGCCCAGCCAAGACAAAAAGACGACTTCAAGAGGGAATTGATCCTGTTTGCTTCAGAAAATCATCTTCGAACTGGGCAACCAACCAGGTTCATTTGCAGCTAGTATTTTATGCATTTAGCATTGCATAGTATGACTTATTTGCATGACTCAAGCTAGGGTTTGAACACTGCCTTCAAACAGTGATTATCATTGTAATTTCAGTCAAGGGGATTGCATTATCATAAGTCTGATCGCTGTTATACAAACAGCTTAATGTAAAAGGGTTGCATATGAAAAAAGACATGTGATTTCATGGTAGATTTTGCATTTCAGTTATTCTACTTTCTTTCAAGATTTGTAATCATTTTTTGTATCCAGCAATTACATATTGAAGGAGTTTTGGGGGTTTACATCAAACTGTTTGTGAAGACATCTCAGGGATGTAGGGGTACATTTTGCAAATAGTAGGTCATTTATGTGCATTTGAAAAGACAAAAAGTACTTGCATTTCTTCATATGCTGGCATTCATCTCATTAACAAATCCAAAACAAGAAAAAACTTTGAAACCACAAACTTTGAGCAAGGCAGAAATTTACTTAAATACATCAGCAGTGCAAAAAATTCATTGAGGGAGAACAAGGGTTCTTACAGAAAAGCAGTACAAAATATTGAGCCTTCAGTTTTTCAAGTGAGTATAAGGCAACCCTAAAAGCTGAAAACAAACTCTTAAGTAATGCTTGTCTTGTTTAGCCCATACCGGACTCTATGGGATTCGTACCACAAATTCTACATCCCACAGATCAATAAATGCAATTAGATCAGCTAGTCGGACATGGAATAATTACAAAGAAATGGATCGATAAGAGTTATTAACAAAGGTCAACTGTGATTGCTAGGTTGTATGCCCTATTGGCCAAAACGAAAAATAGTAAGACATGAGATTTATGTCCTGATGGGTAAGATCTCCTCCTATGATGGCTTCATAGACAAGCTTAAACCTGTTAATACCCTTAGGCCTTTGAAATTAATTGAAATGGGTGTGGTGGCAAGTGCTAAGGAGGATCACACATTCACTTGGTCAGAGTAATATTTTTTAGTTCAGCTTCTGGATGAGGCTGCTACCATATTAGGAGATTCAAAAGCCAAGTTGGATGAGATTAGACTTCAATCTTCTTCCTTTATGGCATCCATTTCATGTGCTTTGATATACGAGAATGGATGGCAATCAGGCATGAGGAAGTGCATGTTGATTTTCAGAGACTGATAAAAAACAAACTTGGAGGGACTGAGCATGTTGAGATTATAGATAAATTGTCTACCATTGCCAGAAATGTCTAAGAAGAAGAGGAGGGAGTAATTGAGATTAAAACATTGATAACAAAAAGCAGCTTCATCCTGGATATTCAGGTTATTCGCATTGACTCAATGCCAGCACTTGACGAATCGCAAGTCCAAAGATTCAATGATAGATTTCTAAGGGCACAAACTGCAAAGGATGCTGCTGCTGCTCCTGCTATGCCTGGCTCATTGGTTGGAATTTCAGAATGGCTATTTTTACCTATATCTATTTTTGGGCCACCTCTTCAGCTGCATCTATTTTTGTTATCAGCTATTTTTCGATAACCTAGAAGATCTATATGTGGAGACTTCATATTTTAGACAGAATTTTTTCCTGATTTTAGATTATGTATTTTGGAGCAAGTTTCTTTCAAAATTGTTAGAACATTGTAAGTAAGGATGTATGGTGAGCAGCGGAAGAATCAAGGACGAAGGGTACTATTCTAAGAGATTTAAACAATACCTTCATATGTCTAATACCCAAAAAGGAGGTGATTGACTCTTTCGAGGATTTCAGACCTATTTCTCTTTGTAATATGGTAAACATGATCATCTCAAAAGCTATTGCAAACAGATTAAAACTTCTAAACCAAGATATTATAGTGGTTTCATTCTTGGGCCCTTGGCCGGTCCATTCTGGATGGAGTAATAATGGCACATGAAGCAATACACTCAATAAATACCACTACGAAGAATAGTATGATCATAAAATTAGATATAATAAAGGCATATGATAGAGTGGATTGGAGATTTTTAATGAAAGTTAAGGAAAAATTTTGCTTTTGCAGAAAATGGTTGGACTGAATCTACAATTTGATTTCAAGTCCAAGATACTCTATTTTAGTAAATGGTAATTCTCAAGATTTTTTTGAATCCTCAAGGGGTCTAAGGCAAGGGGACCCAATTTCCACTTTTTTATTCATAATTATAGCAGAAGCTTTGTGA
The DNA here is from genome assembly GCA_007258455.2 of Sequoia sempervirens. Classification (NCBI taxonomy): domain Eukaryota; kingdom Viridiplantae; phylum Streptophyta; class Pinopsida; order Cupressales; family Cupressaceae; genus Sequoia; species Sequoia sempervirens. The sequence continues at coordinate 37,242 of VDFB02016358.1, forward strand.
AGGTCTATTCAAATGGAATGAACTAAAGGGAACTGAAAGGGTATTACAATCACCAAAGGATTAAAACCCTTATCTCATCAACAATTTGCAAATGATACATTACTTTTTGGGGAGGCAAGGAATAAAGAGGCAAGGGTCACTAAAAAAACCTTATACAACTATATGAAAGCATCTAGTCAAGAAGTAAACTATGTGAAATCAAAGATTATTTTTTTTCATACTGAACCTAGACAGCAGAAGGTAATTACTAATTTTGGATAACTTGGATTTTAAAAAAGGGAAGCTCCCAAATAAATATTTAGGAATTCCCTTATTTGAAGGCTTTTGCTATGCCAAACTTTGGGACCCTTTGTTGGATACTCGTTAGAAAAAGATGGCTTCATCCGAAAGGTATATGGTTATCCAGGGTTGGTTGAATCATTATGTTAAAAGCAATAATATCTGCTTTACCAGTATTTCTAATGTCTTGCATCAAACTACCTACAAAATCTCACTTAGTACTAGAACAGAAAATGAGAAATTCTTTTTGGCAAGGAACTTCAAAGGACAACAAATTTCTTTTAATAGCCTGGAAAAATATATGCAAACCCAAAGAAGCAGGAGGTGTTTGGCTCAGAGATAAAATCATACAAAACAAGGCTTTAGGTGCTAAACTGGTTTGGGATATTTTTAACAGATTTGACAGAATATGGGTTCAAATAATCAAAAAAAAATATACTTCATTTCTAATAACTCTCACAGAATTTCATCATTTTTGAACCCTCCTAAGGGTTCAAATATATGGAACTTTATTTTATCATGTAGATCAATCATCACTAATCATTTAACATGAGAGGTTACCAATGGAAAAATTGTCAATTTCTGGAAAGAGTCTTTGAATGGTTGATCAATTATTGAGAATATCTAAAACTTAAGCAAGTCCAAATAGTTATTAGTAGCAATTTGGGGAAAGAAAGTAGCTGACTGTCTATATATCAAGGTTAACAATGGTATATCAGAATGGTGTTGGAAAGATTTTCAAAGCCTAGATCTTTCGATCAGTGAAGTTTCTAGGCTTAAGGATATTTTGGAAAACAGAAAGGTCTTTTTGTCATAGGGTAATGATATTATCATATGCAGCTGTTCAAACTCGGGGGAGTATTCAGCTAAGATTGGTTATATTATTGAAGAAGCAAATAAGGATAAAACTAGCATCCCTATTCATCTGTGTTGGAATAAACAATGTCTTCCAAAAGATGGGCTTTCTCTTGGGCCACCTTTCAAAAGAAAATATTGACAGCTAATAGATTTCCGTAATTAGGGTACAATGGTCCTTCAAGATGAGTTTTGTGTAAACAAAGTGAGGAATCAGTTGACCATCTTTTTGTAAAATGTCAATTTGCTCAAAATGTTGGCAATGGTTATGTGCAAAACTAAATTGGAAACGTGCTTTACGCAATGAAATTCTGAGTCCCTTTCAATCTTGGCTAATTATTAAGAAACATCCCCTTTTGTCAAATCTCTGGATTGTTAGCCCATCAATGGGAAATATGGAAAGAAAGGAATATAAGGATTTTTCAAGACCACGGTCTTTCAGACAACTCCTTAAGCAAGTTAGAAGTGACAATTGTTGAAGTAGCAGTAAATAACAGGTCTTTACAACAATCCTTGAGAAGAAGATCATTCTCATCTTGGGTAATGAGATGAGAAACAATTGGCAAGGCATCAAATTACCCCCTGTTAATAGGGATGGCAAAGTTAAGTTGCAAACCCTTAAAAAAGATTCTATTTGGATTCCACCAAAACACAATTGGGTCAAACTTAACGTTGATGGGGCCTCAAAAGGGAATCCTGGTCTCTCAAGGGCAGGTTGTATTATCAAAAATCAGTTAGGGAAAGTTATTGGCGCTGCTTCCAAAACCCTCAAAGTTGGTACTAACAATGAAGCAGAAATACAAGCCCTTATTCTTGGTCTTCAAATATGTAAAAAAATTAACTGCACTAATGTGGAAATAGAAGGGGACTCAATGATAATTGTCAATGCAGTTAAAAAAAGGAAAATCCTCCAATTGGAAAATTAATAGCTTATTATGTCAGGTGTGACCTCTTCTGAACAGTTTGGAGATCTATACTATAAATGATATATATAGAGAGATAAACGCTAAAGCAGTTTTTCTTGCCAATCAAGCAATCAGTATGAAAGTGTAAGAACCCTCACAAGTTCAAACTGATTTTTTTCTCTTTGCTGCATTTAAACTCTTAACTTTGTTTACAACAAGGGTTTATTGTAACATGTAGTTTGAAAGATCTCAAGCATAAACAGCAAGAAATAAACTTGAACATAGATTTTAGGCAATCAACAAAGATGAACATAAACAAGGATGATCATACCCAACAATGATAGCTTGTCTTCTTTATTTGATTTGAAAACTGATTACAAACAAAGAGGGCTGGAAAGTACAAACAGCCAGGTCTGATTTGAATTTCAGACCTTCAATTACATCCAATTGTGCCAAAACACAAGTCCAAACCCTAGCTTTATGAAGTGGAATGTTATGCCCAGCTGGGAATGATTGACATGCGACTATAGCTGCACACTGGAGGTTGTAGATGCCCAAAAACTCCTCATATACGATAATGAAATCAACTTGAGAACTGCTGTAACAAAAATCTGGTTATACTTGAAGCTGGAAATTGCCAAAATTATCCTTCTTTGCCACGTGAACCTCTTGAAAACCTCCTTCCAGCAAGTAAAGATGAAAGTGTCACAAAATAAAGTCACAATCCGCAGCTAACACTTCATCAAAGCAATCTGTTTAAGCTCTATGATGAATTTTTGTTTGAAATCATCTCTCATGGTAGAATGGGGCCATCACCATACCACTGCATTCAAGGGAGCACCACCTTGAATCGACTGAAAACTATTTGCAGTCAAGAGACACATCTCTCAAACTGTCTAAACAGAATTTGCAACACCAAAAACATGTCTCTCTCAACCTCCCAAGCCTTCTTAAATAAGGTTCCAAGCCAAAACTGCCCCAAGAAGAGAATCCGATTTGTTTTATTAAAATATTCACTTAACTTCAGGACTAAGGCACCTTAAACCACCCTAAGCCAAGATCATATTTTATTCCATTAAAATATTTGTTGCCTTCATCACTAAGGCATTCAAGTCACCCTTGGGGAAAGATTAGATTTTCCCTTATTAAAATATTCATGACTTCATGGCTAAATTTCCCAAACCATCCTAGGAGAGGATCTGATTGCTTTTTGAATATTAAAATATTTCAATTTGGAAGCTTCCTTGAGCCACCCAAAGGAGAGATCAGATTTGATCTTAAAATATTATATTTTGGTTGCTTCTCCCTTAAGTCTTCTAAACCACCATAGGAAGGGGAATTCTTCTAGAAGCAGATCTGATTTGATGAGGTCGACTCACCTCCTTGTTTGCTTGATCTTGCAAATAGACCTCCTTGCTTTCTTTGACTTGAAGTAGACCTCCTTGCTTGCTTTGACTAGCAAGTAAAGTAGACCTCCTTGCTTGCTTTGACTTGAAGTAGACCTCCTTGCTTGCTTTGACTAGCAAGTAGACCTCCTTGCTTGCTTTGACCTCCTTGTGTGCTTTGACTTACAAGTGGACCATGAGATAATGATAGAATAAGATCAACATTATGCTTGGCTTGGATTAAGGATAATTCCCTTTTAATTCTCTAAACACATCTTACCAAAATTTGATTCTCTTGGCCAAAATCATTCCCTAATCACGCAATCTAACCCACAAGAATGTTGGATGGGCTAGAATCAGGTCACCATGATGTCACTCCGAGAATGGGGACATTACAGAAAGAAGACAGTATTATAAGCCCAAGTCTCAACCTTGGCCAAAGTTTCAAAAAACTAGTGAACATTCACGATTAACTAAAAGATAGAAAATTCCAATGCACTATGGATCATCACAGCCAAATATGTTTCCAGTCGAATAAATATAACAAGTGTAAATGTTATACTCAGTCAATATTAGTTTTGCTCATGCCAAGTGAAGGATCATAATGGAAATGTCACAATCGTTTTTTAAGGACCTCCAAATAATGATGAGCTTGCCCTTTCACTTATCTCATTTTCCATGCATTCAGATACTATTTTCTTCAGCAATGGATACTCCAGTTCGTCTGATCTGTGAACAAAGACAAATGGGCTTCCTTGGTGAAATCAGCAAACAAAGGATGAAAAGCATTTTCAAGACCAGCAATGGTTATGTTTTATTTGCCCTATAGTGGATTCTCAGTGAGGAATTTTTGTCTACGAATCACAAATACAAGGTCAATTCCAATGTGGCATCAATGTTTTCAGCTGTTCTCTTGGATCTCAGGGAGGATAAGGATACTACTAAGAAGCTGACAAACTGTTGATTAAGAAGGCATTTTTAGGTGGCTTGGATATCATCCCCAATGAAGCTATCATAGGTGCAGGTCTTCATCCCAACAACAGAATTTTCTATGACAACAATGATGTTGTTTGGGCAAAATGAATGCCCTTTATTTCAACAGGCAATCGACTAAAAGAAGTCAATTGTAGGGTTAAGCCTAGAAAAGGGGTTTGCTTTTCTGAAACAAGTTTTGGGTTTGGTTACAAAGGAGAATAGAGCAGTTTATCGGTTGAATTGAGTAAGTCTCTGCTTGAAGATGTTTATAGAATAGTATAAATGAACCTATTAATTTAACCTCATTTTGAAAAATAGGAAAAGACGATAAATATTAAGTAATGAAATCTTTAATATTGTTCAAGAGATTTTTGGTTTAACCTCTCCTGATTTTGGAAACTCTGGAAATATATATTTTTATTAATATTAATAAAATGGGAGCAGTCCCCAAGACTACAATTTACTGATCAAAAAAATATGTATTATGATATTATATTATTAATATTTATATATTATGATATTATTTAATTAATATTTATATATCATTTTATAAATATTTATTAAGTCAATTTTATTATTATATTACTATTACATAAGGTTTATAAATATTTTTGTATATAAAAAATACTAAGAAATATGTATATTGTTTTTTATTATTCCTACTGTTCCTATATATATAGAGAGAGAGAGAGAGACAACCCAAAACAAACCCAACCCCTAAAAACTTTTTGCTGGATCCACAAACCAAATCCGCGAACCCGAACCCGAATCTGAACCAGAACCAGCAACATAGGCTGCACTTTATCATTTATACTCCATCTGCAACAAAACACTCAGAATCTAAACATCCTAACTCAATCATGGTCAAAAAGTGCTCAGTAGAAATTAGCTTCCCACCATTTGCTTCGTGAAATCTCTGAATCAGAAAAGATTATGCTACCTATCTCCAACTAACCCCTTGTTTGTTGAATTGACATCAGAAAAGGTTTATGTTGTGATGTGACCTTTAAAACAATGAGCAGACATTAGGATCATAATCATTTAATACAATATTTGGTCATAAATGTGTTGTTTGTCGCCTCTTTTAATGTGCATGGTGTATTTTATGCAACTGCTAATATTGATTGTAGCATCTTCATGAAGTACTAGCAGAGGGATTTAATCCATTGGGCAGCCATTTAGCGGTAATTTGGAGCAGTTGCCACTGCAATAACCCAGGCTCGGTTCTCTGCAGGCATGTACTCTTTGCAATTTTACAGTAATTTCAAGATGTCTAAGTTGATACCTCTGTGTGTGGAGTTCAGATCGTCAACAATATTCAAAAGTATAGTTGAAATAGCTGGAAGTGGTTCCAATAAATAACTTCAGACTGGACGGAAAAGCAACACTTGCGTAATGAAGGAAAGAAAATGATTGTAGCGGCAATGCTAAAATCAAAAATTTTGACTTGCTTATAAATACTTAAGTTTCAGAGTGACATAAGCAGCCTTATCGTTGAATCATTCCCTCTAGCTTTAAGCGATATTAATTAGCTAATTCAAAAATAAATTATTCTGCTTATTGTAAACGCCATGACCTTCATTAAACAAGTTATCTAATATAGATTCTAGATGTAGCATGCAGAAGTGATGTGTGTGACAATTGCTGGAACAGCGAGACCTAACGAGATGTTGGTAATAAATAGAAGAAATTAGGAAGAATACATACGCAGGCCAGAAACGTAAAGGAAAATAAGAGCAGTCCAAATCCACAGCGCGGCATTATACCCCTTTCCATCCCCGGATCTTAAGCCTACTCTCTCTTTCCCTCTGTGATTAGCGAGAATGGAGCCGCCGCTTCTGTTACGGCAATAACAACATTAAGGCCTGCTCATCAGGAGCGTAAATCAATGTCGAAAGCGGGTGGTCGCATACAAAGGGTTTATTCCAGGCGACTACTCTTCTCTCTCAGCCGCACTTCGATTCTAATTTCGTTATTTATTCATCCTCCCAGCGACAAACACTTATGTCCTATAAACCAATTTATGTTTTTGTAGAGAGGACATGGATGAACAGAGATGTGGACAAACAAGTGGGCTATTTAGAGATGAATAAAAGGAAGGTCCCATGCGGCTGTTGTATCTTATTTTGTTTAGGAGCTACTAGTGGTTTTAAGAAAAATAATAAAAAAAATTAAGTTATGATAAATGAATGAATGAAAGATTTTAATGACGTTCACGAGACTAAATAGTCTATGGGACCAAAACAAAACAGGTCTAGTTTGTCTTCATACTCTTTTTCAAGTCAGATCTCCTTTATTAATTTTGACTAGAAAGTTAGATCTCCTTTATTAATTTTGACTAGAAAGTTAGCTGTGATTAATCTTATCTTCCTCAAATGAATGGTATATGTGTATATTTGCTTGTGTTAAAAAAAAAATACCAAAGGCAAAATATAGAGAGAAACAAATGTATGAATTATGTGGTATTTTTTATTATGAAGTAGATACATAATTTTAGTTTTCTATTTTTTATAGCTTATTTTCAATCTTTAAATTATAGCGATTTCATCATTATAAGAGAAGATTAAAAATTGTCATTTATGGTTAATTTACAATGTCTAAGTGAGAGGAAGATATAAATTAAGAATGTTGATTAAATAATATTATATGAATGAATTTAATTTTGTTTGAACTTAAACCAAACAAATAAGCAAGAATAAGTTTACACATAAAATGTAGATGCTCATAATTTAATTGAAGATCAAGGGTCAATACTAATTTAGATATAAGATAAGTAGGTAGAAGATTCTAAAAGAAAAGTGGGAAGAGAGAGTGTTCATTTTACACATTAGACATGGTAGCAACAAAATGACATTATTACATGGAATGTTCCACATGTATGATGATATTTGAGCGAGCTACCTCAACAACCTATAATGGATGTACGTGTCTTCCATATTTAAAGAAGAAAATATTGAAAAAAATAAGGAACTTCATGTCAAATTCTTAATACGAGAATGAACCATCAATGATAAAAAATATATATCAAAGATTCAAACTAGGGTTTAGTTGCATGAATATCATTTTTTTCATTGGTGCCTTACTTCTTTTGTTTTGGATTCCTATTCTTGGGGTCTTATGTACTATTTTGGTCATATAAAAAGAGAGGAGAGGTCAAGAAAACAAATGTGAAGTCAATGTGAAGTCAAACAACCTTCATTTTTTTACCTTATTGTTATTGAAAATGTAACTAATCAAAAATGCCCTTGTTAAACAAGTAAGTGATAAATAACTAGTGTAAAAATGGTTTAGTTGAAGAATTTTGGATGGTTTCCTCAAACTTAAATATGATGGTACATCCTAGACTGACCCTAGTTCAAGTAAAGCTAAAGTGGTGATTCATAATTATAAGGGTCATCTAGTTAGTTGTAACTCTATGTTTTTAGGTATCAAGACCAGCAACAAGGTGAAATGGGAAGTTGTGTAAAAAAATAGCTTATTCTCTTAAGTGTAGAAGAATAATGGTGGAAGGTAACTCCATGATCATGATTCAAAGTTCACACAATGGATCTTGCCTAAATTTAATTTTTTTTATTCCTAAAAAAGGTGTTGGATTTAAACAAATTGTTTGATGAAAAATTATATTCTCAATATTATCAAGAATCCAATAGGGAAACATATTCATCTATAAACATAATTTATGACCCTAGCAAACACCAATATATAGTTTCCTAATGTCAACTCTCTTCCAAACTCTCTAAGTGTACAATCTATTGTTTGAAAGCACAATTTATAAAGTAAAAGCATGCTCAATGACATTTAAACATTGTGTAAACACCAAAATAGGGTAGTATACACATTGCAAGAACAAAAAACACGATATACAAGTGGAGAAAACCCTTAAATGGGTGAAAGTTTCTAATAAAAAGTGCTTCAACGCGTTATTAACTACACCAAGTATTAAATATAAGGATTACACCACCCTTATACTAATTGGAACCTTCATAATATTTGCAAACAACTTCATCATTGCTTGTCTTCTACAACTTTGAAGACCCTACTTGCATATCGTAGATCATACAAACATGAGCCTATTATATATATGCAACTTTTTATAGATCTTATAAACTAGTCTAATGACTAGTAATCCAAGGCACATCATTCAACCTAATATGGTTGTACTCTAGGTTTTCTCTAGAAAATTATATGGATAGTTATTTCATTTTTATCATACGAATATTCTCTCTTACTAGAATCTCTATAATTATGTATCATGCTCCTTTGATGAATATAGGGCAATATTCCTCATGTATTTTTCATTTTTTTGCTTCAACTTAACCATGACATTATTTAATAATACTTCCACAACTTAAACTTTTCATCAAAAAGTAAACCTACCTTCAATATTTTATCCATAACAATACCTACATGTGAAGTTGACTTGTGATACTTATACCATAATCAAATAATTGGTTTTAGAGTATAAAGGTTCAATCTTATACTACCTATCAATAAACATGCCTATATAGGTCTTCATCATTTTAGCACTCATACTAAAGATATAATGCCAAATATTATCCACGAAAGGGATATTCACGATTCTCTCTAGAAAGAAATAATTACATTGGTGTGGAAAGGGTATTTTACCTAGTTGGTTTTCCTTTTAGGTCTCTTTCACACTTGTTTACTTAAGTTTACATAGGGCATTATTATTCCCTTTACTTTTTTTCCACGTGTCACAAGATTAAGAAAAATATCATAATCTTATGTTGTCATATGTCTAACTCTTTCCCACATATACAAGGGTTTATCATTGTATCATGTAAGCATATATTATATGTGCATCCTTTGATAAAATAGAATTATTATCTTATTTTGGGTATCTCTTGTGTTTTTATTGAAGCTCCTTGATATTGGGTGGTTATCTCCATAGCCACATCTTACATGGTATAGATAATATTTATGTATTTGTATTGCAAGTGCATTCAAAAGTTGATGGAGTAAATCATAGTACACCATTGAGTCAAGAGCATCTAATAAAGTTGGATTTATCTTTTGTTGTGTCCAAATTGGATAGAGGAGATCAAATCTATGGGAGTTTGTATTTGGGAGGTAGTTGTCAAATGTAGAGGGTAGCCATGTTTTTAAAGAACTTGGGGTCAAATATAAGTCTATTGTCTCATCCAAAAGAATAAAAAGCCTATAGATCTGTAGACATGCAAAATTGCCTAATTCATACCACACATCATTAATCTTGTATTTTTGTCATATTCATCCTTGATCACTGCATTTGCATCATTTTCATCACCGACATTACTAATTCCCCTTTAACATCATTTTCTATCATTTTCACCTTATTTCCTCTATTAAATAACTAGTTTTGAATTATTTAATTAATTCATCCTATTTCATTAATTTTCCCCCAATCTCCCCTAATTGGATAATTTTAATTATTTAATTAGCCATAAATCTAATTTTCTTCTAGAGTCCTATGATTAAATAATCTTGAATTATTTAATTACTAAATTCCCATCCCATTCATGTGGAATATTCATTTTTAATAAAGAATATCCTAATCCTCCATAATTAAATAATCTTGAATTATCTAATTATTCTAATTTCCCTCTCAAAGGCCTATTCCCAAGGAATATTCTCTTTCAAAATATCCTCAAATATCTCATTTTTGTCATTCATTCTTATCCCTCCATTTCTTGATCTACTTCACCCTTCATTTCAAATATCCTCAACCAATTTTCCTAAAATTGTGGAGATATTTTGAGTTCAAATTGATCTTGATCCCTCATCTTCCTTGATTCACTCAAATTCATTGGTCTTAAGGATTGATCTCAACCATTGATTATATTCATGAAAATATAAAAAAAAACATCCCTCCTTCATTATTATATACCTAGATCATTTGAGAGTACTTGAATTCTTGAGCATAGCAATATCATGAGCATTTGAGCAATTATCATCATTTAGGTCTTCAATCTTCATGCTTTTGTAACCATGGGAGCTTCTTGATTAAGCACTCCAACATCCCATCACCATTGAAATGGAATGCAAGGTTTTCACATTGGTTGGTTTCATAGTTTGAATTGTTTATCTTGATTTCTAACCCTTGTATGCACTCAAATTCATTTTGTAAGTGGAATTTGATCT
>VDFB02016359.1:0-14446 GCA_007258455.2 Sequoia sempervirens
CATACCATCCATGATAGAAGGATCCATGAGCCAAGAACCAAAGTTCAACACAATATCCATACATCACAACAATGGCTTGATGGTGTTAGGCCACATGTAAGGTGAGACCATCCAAACAAGACCACCCTGACCTATCTCTTGTTGTATAAGGTGATTAGCCTCCAAGAGATAGTCACCACACAAAGGTGAGTAGTGGGTCCTAGCTGCATAACAGCCTCACATACCCCCATCCTCAACGTTTTCTACGTCTACTTCCTTGTACACACTCACCAAGTCCGCCTCATATGTCCTTGGAGAGGAATCACAATACAACACATAGCCGACATTGAAAACAACAATGATAACTAGCTTAGCCACCAAGTTCATAAAGAAGAGAAAATTAAAGTTCAATTTCAACAATAAGGCAATAAATGTGCATAATTTCAACACTAATCCAAATGTATAACCCCTAGGGTTATAAGAAAATAAGATCACAAGTTGTGGCTAAACCTTCACAATCAAATATAAGAAAGTGTCAGCCTTCACAATCAACTGAAAAATCATCAATAACCATAAGGAAAGTTCACAATCTTTAAAATTGCACTGCACAACACTATGTGACTAATTAATAGCCACCAAACAAGGAAAGAGGAAACAACATCAGGCTAGAATGATAATAGCCCTCATGTGGTGCAGAGTGAGCACGCCAACCACATGGCCTAGAGTGTATCCACGACTAACAAAATGTCATCACTCTGCTTGGTCATACGCCAGTCAGAGAAGGCACCATGCTTGAAACCCTAGAGGACAACAAGCTACTACACTTAAGAAACATTTTTTTTTTCTTTCTAAAATACAACATACCAAAGTTTGAGGAATAATTGCAACCATGAATCTACAACTAAGTCCTCTAAGGTTCCATAATAGCGCTATAAGAACTCCCATTATCCAATTAACAAGGATTAACCCAAATACCCAACAATAATGAATGTCCATTCCATGTCATCAATTCCACCTTATCAAGATCATTTCAAATAACTAACATATGCAATGAACATTACTTACATTATCCATTATAAAAGAGAGTTCACGACTAATTACAATATCACATCATTACAATAGTGCTTCCTGAGATCAACAGGGAAGAATACACATCTGAGTACAATACATGATACAACAATTTATAGTACAACACAAGTACAAGGAGATAGTCCCCATGAACTGGGACGAGTGCATAAGTCCACAATGATAGGAATAGTCACCATTAACACAATCCACCGCAAGGGAACCCAATGGAGAGATAGGCACGTTCCACCCGACCATGTGGAACCCAAAGTTCCACCCCCCGTGCTAGGAGATAACACTAGGTCCCTTATCCAACAGACATACGATATTACCTACGACACTAACACCACTTCCAAGGTTAATGAACATAGGGGCTGACATACAGATAGACTCCCTCCTAGGTCTTTGAGGACCGACCTACAACAACTTGTCCAAAGACACCCACTTAATAGTCACAAACTCTCAATTCTACCATCAAGACTCACTACTACATATAGTCCATTAAACATAGTACTGTGACTACAAAAAACTACTAATAATACGACCCTTATTCCAACCATGCATTTTCACTTAACCCCATAATTCAAATAAAGGACTAGTTTCCCCAAATAATCATACTGGACAATAACAATATCATCAATATTCCGATTAATTAAAACACAACAAATTTTACTAACAACTATTAGATAATTATAGGGATAAGAAACATTATTAATTACAAGGGGTAAATCAAATCGCTTACTATTTACTCTAAATCAATTAAATTGAATAACCTATTCATTTACTCGATTCACTTAATTATTTAAGCATGCTTTTACCTACGACAATTTAAATACTTATTTTGACAATAATAGCCAAATTAATGATCTTTTATTAACTACCATTTTAATTTTATTGTAGTCTTATTATTAACCCTCAATTCATTCCAATTATTAGAATATTACAAAATAAATCACTCAAATTCCATAAAAATATTTCAAATTTCATATTCAATTCTTGTAGCCTTGACCCTGCATTTAAATTCCATAATAAAGATATTTTCCTCAAATAATAAAGATATTTTCCTCAAATAAAATTAAATTTTTTATTAAATTTAATTATTAATTACTTTTCACTTTAAATATAATTTCTTTATTTAACTAATTCTTTTTCTTTATTTTTTTAAGATAATTACGTAAATATTAACTAAACTATAAAGACCCACTTAAAAGGGAGATAGTTTTAGAAAAGTTTATGTTAAAATAAGAAAATAATATCTAATCAACTTTTCTTTCTATTTTTTTTTATGAACTTATTTTCTTAATAAGAATATTCGGTGGAATTATGACTTTTATTTCCAAGTTTTTAGGCTTAAAGGAAAACTTGCCTCTTATTAGCCAAGAGAGTAGTGTAAAAAACAAAAATTGTAGGAAGTTAATATTTGTTTCTTTTTTTTCTTGAAAAGAAATGCATGCAAGGTGCGAAAGCATAGGCATGTATGATCACACCCATTAAAGCATCCTTTATTAAATAATATTTTCATTTACTCAAACAGTTTCTTTAATCATAAACCATGACACATCATCATTTCTTCTAAACCATCCTCACGTTGCTAATCATAATATGCCGTGGTAATATATATATGTATCTATATGGATATGTGTTATTATCGAATGAAGGCATAGTAATATCATTAATATTTCTAAGCAAAACATCACATAGTAAGATTATCAAATACTTTCGTAGACAACTAATTTTTTTTTAAGACAAACTCTGATGGATCCAGTCTAAGACTCTAAAGATTATGAGGTGGGCTACATTGCAAAGTGACCTATAACCGCACCCAAGATTTACCAAGAAAAGAACAATGGTTGTTGTATTAAGAAAACGGTGTTTGCTGTTAAGAATGTGATAGATATTTACATATACTAACTGATCTACATTTAGCCTGAAAGAATGTACTGTTCCAAGTTTACAGAAAATAGACGGAGTTTCAAATAGAAATCTCGGAGAATATATCCAGTTGTGTGTTTTCTAAATGTTGGTGGTTTATAAGTCAATCTAAAAATAGACCTTCTCTAAGTGATGCTCGCCAGAAGATTTATTGCAAAGGCTTTAGAACTTTCAAACAAATGCAGGAAATGAAAAGGATGCGCAGAGCCTTAGACTTAGACCTGTACTGTACAATGGCACTGGATTGTATAACACCCATTTTCCTCTCAGGGCTGCGTTTCCTTGTGATACAGATGACCCAGATAGATGTTGCTTCAACGGACCACTCTCTCGTCAAAACTCATTAATATTATAATCTTGCACGATCTTATCATCATAAAGGTGACTATGGCACCGCTGGCCGTTTCTACATGGCGCCAGTCAAGGAAGGCCAAGGACCACAGGATTTGTGTCACCTTGCTTTGGGCTGGGACAGGTTAAGCGAGGCTGGGAGACATTAATAGTTAACACTCAAATTTTGAAAGAGCTTCCGAAGCGCGGGGTTTGTGAAAAGGCTAAAGAAACTTTCAAGCAAATGTAGTTGGCAAGGTAAATCAAAATTCCATAGCCTTGACTGGCATCTTCACCGCTTGTGATTAAATGAGAGCTATGGAACAGTGCGTGAACACCCAACAATACACAAAGAATGGCGGAGTTTTATGAGATATTGTAATTGCAGCTACGTTGGCAGACATACATATAATTTATGGAGGCTTATATAAGGCGAGCAACCTGTCTATTCGAATGCCACAAGGAATAATGGCTTCTCGTGCAAACAAGAAATGCAGATAAAGGACTTGATAAGGTTTGGAAACACAGATGGCACGAAAGTGTTGCAATGGTGAAGAAAAATAAGGAACTCAACGTCAATCTGGATAAAGCATTTACAAAGGCCAAAACGCTTAACGATAATGAAATGAAATTCAGAATAAGTAACACTCTACAATATTATTAATGAGTAATTTACATACCGGAAACATATATTTAAATTCCAGATATCCTTTGATAATTCGCCTCGATCCCCTCAACAGTCTCCTTTTATGGATATTTTGCACCAGTTGATCTGAAGAAGGCTTTTGCCATCCATTAACAGGGTGGCTGGACCCCCCAATAGACATGGCGTCCCCAGAGAGGATATCTTCTTTTCCCCATTCAAGATCCACAATATTTTTCCCCAAAATCCCCCCAAAAGCAAAAGGAATCTCATCCCCAATTTCACAAAATTGCCCACAAAAATTAGAATAAATCCGCATGTAATCGTAAACCAACTCCATTCTAAACAAAACAAATCAAAAGAAAACAAAAAGATAGTAACTTTCTTATTTTTTAAAAAACTTCATAATTACATTAAATGTCCCATTACACTCAAATGGGGTAAAAATCATTTACCCCCATTTACCAGCATAATATAATTAATTTTATAACTTTTTTATTTATTCATTAAATTACTATTATTATTTATTTACTTTATTTTATTACAACTATCATTATATATATATAACAAAGGCATTTAGCGATTTATTATACTATTGACCATTATAAGTATTTATATATATCAATTTTTATTTATTTTTTATTATTTATATCTATATACTTATTTATCACCTGACCACTAACTAGGGTCAAAATGGAAAACCACAAGTACACAACTGACCAACCTGAGAGATACTGACAAGGTATCAACTGGGAACTCATCCTGTTCGAGGATGATGGCTAGAATAGGGGACCGAATGTTATCTCTTGTTCAACAGTTCCATTGGGTTCAAGGCACGCTCAAACCTGTTAATTCAGGTGGAGACATAGCCTGTTACCTGTCCACTCAAACATACAATTTAGAACACATATTCATAATAACTAAATCACATGGAAAGGGACTCTAGCAATCATAACTCATTCAATGGTACGATGCCGCCCTTCTCACCTATCCTAACCACATACTACTATATCACCTATTCATCCAAATAAATTTTTGCATAATAATAATAATAATAATACTAATAATAATAATAATAATAATAATAATAATAAAACAATGTGCATCATACCCACAAAAATACCATCAAAAGCTTTTGTTCCATCTTCCTCTTCAGATTCCTTAGTCAGACTACCTGCAGGACCAAGGTGAGAGTGGAGGGGCACTACATTCTCAACAGAAACAATGGAGGCTTTTCTCACATTTCTGGATGGCTGAACTTTTGACAGTATTCACCAACAGAGAAAATTGCTCAAAGTTTAAGTCGAAATATTTCTATTCTCTACTAGTAAGAAGTCCTTAATAGGAAATTATCTACATTGCGTGCCTTATTGCTTGAACAGTGCTCTCTCTCAATTCTGAAGTTTCCAGAAACTTATCTGATCGTTCATGGTTGGGTATAGTCATCGATGATTTACATTTTGTTCTCCCTGTGTGGGCTAATCACTCATTCATTTCTGATAGTTGTATCTGTCTCTTGCTTGGAGGGAGTGCTACCTTTACTGGTGAACTGATTTTTTGTAAAGAAGTTGTGCACTTGTTTATCAATAAAAATTAAAATTTCTGTAGAAAAAAAGCTTTGGAAAGGAAGACTTTCTCAAACTATTCCGCTTTTTAGGTCTTATCTATTTGAGAATTTCCTTATTCTGATGGTTGGATATAGTCATCTATTATTTACATATTGTTCTCCCTGCGTGGGATAATCACGCATTCATTTCTGCTAGTTGTATCTTTCTCTTGCTTGGAGGGAGCGCTACCCTACTGGCCAACTGGTTTTTGTAAAGAAGTTGTGCACTTGTTGGTCATTAGTAATAATACAAATTTCTGTAGAAAAAGAGCTTTGAAAAGGAAGGCTTTCTTAAGCAATTCCTCTTTTTATGTCTTATCTATTTGAGAATCTTCTTATTTGTCCCTGACTTGTTTCACATCCTGTAGAGGAGTTTGTTACTTTGTTTAGGTAAGACAGATTAAAACAATGACAATTCTTTAGCTTACATTGCAAAAAATCTTCAATATTACTTTTCTAGCCACTGAAAAGTAGTTTGACAGTCTTATTGACACTTAGTGCTTTAAATTGTAAGACAATTTTACAATGGCGATGATGTGCCTAGCAATACATGCTGGTTATAGTTGTCCTTAGACAGGCCTTTCTATCAACTTGGGAGTTGATGTATGGCCATGATTAACTTCAATTTGGCTTTTAGAATCTGTCTGAAGATTGTTAATAGCATATATTCTTCATATTGCCATATTCTTCTTAAAGTGACAATCCAAGTTGTCAATTCTATTATTGCTTTCTTCTGTCTAAACATGAATGCAATTACCATTCTTTATTTAAAGTTATATATACAAATAATTCAGGGAAGCTTACATGATTATTTTCTTGTCATTTTGTAGCCCCTTCACTGCTGGACGATATCACAGCCTTGTAATTGACGAAAAAAGCTTTCCTCATGATGAACTTGAGATTACAGCCAGGACTGATGATGATCTTATAATGGGTGTTCGCCATAAGAGGTACAAACATATTCAGGTAAGAACAGTTCCTTTGCTATTATATTTGTAACACACTATTTTTCATTTCTGTTTTCTTTCTTGCAGTCATCTTGGATTGTCCATGTTGAACATGGTTTCTATCCTGCTATGTGAACTATGCGACTTGTTGAGATAGAACTCTCATTGTAAATATTCTTGTAGTTATCTACTGCCCTTAAAATAGCAGAGTGATTAAGGTCTGAAAATGCAGAATTATTTTAGAACAACTTGAAATTCTTAAACCGTTTGGCTGCCATTCAAGATGTTTTGGCCCATATTTTAGGCAATAAAGGCTTTCTATGCTTTTCTCCCATTTCAGGCTGTGTTTAGGACTTAGTTTAGCTTAAGGATGCCTCTTCCTATTTTTGAATTATTTTACTTTGTAATTGAAACTAATTTTTAAGTAATTCACTATCTAACCAAAACATTGGTGTTTGGTAGTTGGTTGTAATTATTCATTTACTATTAGCATCGAAGGTACAACAGACTATTAATATAATATAAATGCATAGATCTGACATTTCAATTGGTAAGCATTCAAGTTACTTTATTTGGATTGGAAACAACTGTGTTATACTTTAATTTTGACATTTCAGGTCTAAATTACAGACCCAAATTCAGGGATATGGATCCATATCCCTGAAACCGGGTCTATGAGATAGACCTGAAACATTGGAAATAAAAAGGATATAACATAGTTTTTTCTAGATAAAGTAACACAAATATACTTGCTTGCTCTAAACATGAAGTTAGATGACAGACAGTTTGGATCAAATGTAAGTGGTCTGCAGCTCAAGGTTGCCTTGGGTTTATTAATATTCCAAACCTTAAAAATTAAGATGGGTGAAAAATTACCTGGGTTTTTTTTCACTATGCTTGTTTTTGGGAGGTTTTAAGGATGCAGAGATGCCTCAGGAATGTCCCTAGGCCATCCCTGATTTTTCATATTTTGCTCTAGCTGTCATGGAAACGGTCACAAATACGTTTTTGAGATGGGGGGATGTTGAGTGGACAGTTGGGGATGTCTTAGATGTCTTCTAACCATCCTAGAGAAGGCCTGCTGTCCCCATGGTGATTCACTTGAGTTTTTATGAAAAAGCTCTAAAATATTTTTTTTTGTTCTTATTTTTTGTGGGCCCCCACACCATACTTAGCCCTACATCAACAAAATAAAGCCTCCAATCTCATTCTAACTCATTTTTACATGCCAACAAAATTTGTAACCAAGTTGGAACAAAAGAAACAATTTTGAGCAGGGTTTGAAGGTGTAGCTAGAGAAATCTGCATTAGTGAGCAGTGAGGAGTGAGATAGCAAGAAAAGTGAAAGAGGTAAGTTATTCTTCCACTTGTTGTCAAAGTTTTAAGGAAGAAATATATGATCTTTTGTTTTCTTTTCTATTTTCAGTTTGCATTTGCATTATTGTTTCATAAAACAACATGAGTAGTAGCAGTGAGAGTAGTGAACGTGAGATGGAAGAAAGAAATTTGAGAGTTTCAGCCTCAGTTGGGGGTTCATCAAGGCATGGGAGTGCTATGGGTGAAGGAGAACAACCACAAAATTTATTTGAATTCCCTTCCACCATTTTTAAATCTTATGCAAAAAGCCTTTTTAATTTTAGAAAACCTTGTTTCCAATTTGTGATAGCCCTAGACAAAGAAAGAAAAAATATAGGGGGTTGTAGAGTGTGGTTGTGTCACATTTGCAATTTTTTTTTAAAGGGATCTACACCATAGCATCTTCTCATCTCTTGGGCCTTACTAAGAACATTGGGTTAAGGTGTGTCCAGATATAGAAGATGAGAAGGTAGCAGTTCATAGATTGCATATGGAGGCAAAAGCAAAGTCTAAGGGTGTGCCAATACCAATACAATCTGCACATTAGCTATGCTTATGTGCTGCATGGTTGGTAGTGGTAGTGGTGATGTTTCCTACATGAGGAAAGAGAAAGACTAGTGCTAGTGTGAAGGTGGGGACAATTGTGGTATGTTCAATATGCAAGCACAGGATGTGGTAGGGTCTGCTATTGCCAAGTGTTTTTATGCCCATGCCCATACCAATGGACTGTAGAAGGTCTGAAATGCTGTTGCTACATGTCTGATATGAATTTGCAGCAGTCTGGAAACTCCAACCAGCAAGCTATCAATGGTCGTAACTCAAACCAAACACCATAGAACTCCTCAAGGATGCCTACAAGGTAGTAACAAGGCCTAGGCGCCTCCAAAACAGCAGGAACTACAAAGAAAAGTAGCAGATTTGAACACAAATCTCAATGCACACATAACCCAAGATGGTATGGTTGGTAGAGAGGAGCGACCAGCTCCTAAAAATTCAGTTCTTTGCTAAATTTCTGGAAACTTGCAAGAAAGGGGGGGCCTCAATCTGCTAGAAAGGAATAGCCAATGCCCACAAAAAGTTTCCAAACCTCCAAACAACGTGAGCACAAAGGTGGTATGGTTGGGCTAGGAAAGTACGAAACCAGTAATAACAAAAGGTTTGATATATCATTCCAGAATGTGCCCACAACATTGCAAATCATCACACACACCAAAATGCATATCTAGAAAACATCATAACAATCCAAAGCTGAGAATGAAAGGAAAGCCATCACCAAATAACCAATGGTAACCCTTGCAATGGAGTCACACCCACGTCCAACTAGGGAGTATCTTTCAACCCCGAAACATGAAGCAACCTTGAAGGTTTTTCACTCCAAAGCCTTTGAAGGATTCAATCCTCACTCCGACAACACTTCGTTATCATAAGATTGGATAATGAAAATGAGAGCAAGAAGGGGTTTAAATAGAAATTAGGGCCCCATAAATTTGAATTGCTTTTCACTCCAATTGGGATGCCCAACTTGAGAAAAGAATATTAACTTAATTTTATTTCTTTTTTCCCTCTCATCTAGGCATCCAACTTGAGAAAGCACATGAACACCTTTTAAAAACAACTTAAGTTACCAATGCTAGGCATGGGGGTGAAAGGGGCCTTTTTGAACTTTATAACTTTATAAGTTTATAACTTAAGTTGCGATATTTTCCTTTTTCAAACTCCAAGGATGGTGGATGCACTGAATTGCCAAAAATGATAGAACTCAACAATTGAAACTGCAACCATTGCCAAAATTGGAAACCCAACATTGAACTACTGCCAGAACCACTACCAAAAATAACTCTTACTAAAAATAGCATAATACTAAAAATAGTGTGTCCAATCGCCAAATTAGCCCAAACTAAGATGCAATTGTGACTTAACTAAAAATTGTAAGTACTAGAAATAGACATTGCTAAAAATAGTGGTTATGCCCACCTAGGATCTCAGAAAACCCAGAAAAACCCAGAAAACACTTTGGAAACCCTTTGCAAATGCACCCTGAAAGTGTTGGCAAGAAACCTCTAAGAATTTTGGAATCCCTTGAAATGCCTCCGTATAGCCTATGGGACGTTGGAAATAGGCTAACAGTCACTAAAAAGCTTAGGGCTAAAACGGGGACATTACACAAGTACAACCATGACTAGCTTGTACACACATCACAGGACAGTGACTAGCTCATATGCACATGACAAGTATAAGAGTGACTAACTAATTGTAATGTCCCCTATTTTAGCAATATTGTTTCATGAGCTTTTGGTTAGTTTCCGAGTTTTCCTGTAAACTTCTAGGGGTGTTGGGGAGAACTCCAAAATTCTTGGAGAGAACAAGTTCAATCTTTCTTGGTTTCGTTCATGACATTGAGCTCAATTGACATTATGGATTGCAATGACACTTTTAGAAGCATTTTTAGACTCTTGGGGTGTTCTCCAAGCTTCTTGGAGAGCATGTCTATTTTTAGTAAGTCTCCGAGTTTCTTTGTGGCATGGTCAAAATTAGATTCCGAAGTGATTGCAATATTTTTCACAACTTGGATGAGTTATTCAGTTTTTATTTAATTATTTCCTTGACATTGTCTAATGTTGAGAAATACTTAAAGGGCAACTTAGTGTAATAGCTCATTGGAAAATTAATTAAGTGTTTTAAAAGTTACACACCTAGACAAGGGAGTCTTTTGCACGCAATGAATTATTTAGTTTAAAAGAACTTTATTTGAAAAAGCAACAAAAATGTTTTTACAAAAAGCAAAAAGTGTTTTCAGAAAAAGCAATGAAAAAGGAAAAAACACTTTTTCAAAAAAGCAAAGAAAAATCTATAAAGGTGTTGGGGGGTCATTTGTTATGTTGAGGATTTCTTAAATCGTTATGCTGCTGGATTGAACTTGCATGTTTTTCCTAAGATCTTTCGAGGATGAAAACCCTCATTTGATTTCTAATTTTGGGTTTGGAAGACAATACCTAGCTGGAATTAGTGTGATTTTATTCAAGAATCACCATTGTGCTTCAATAGAGTTTTAGTTTTTGGGGTTTGATGATGGAGGTATTCGATGTCTCTTAATATGTAGATATTTTGGAGTGATTTAGTCTAACTTTTGTAGAGTCTGATGAATGTTTGAAGATTTTTGAAGAACTATCTTGCTGGGCCATACCACCTGCAGACTTGGGTGTTCGGTTTTGGGCTTGAATCGCCCTCTTTTCTTGGCCTTTTATGTGCTGATTGCTGGCATAGGAAGTACTTGATGATGTTTGATGATTAGAGGCAGACTTTGCTGTTTGGAAGGTGTTGTGGGTGAATTTCCTATGGCTGTTTGACCTGCAACAGCGATATATCAGACCTGTAACAACTCAGTCCACTCATTTCAGACCTGTTACATCACTTGCCAACAGTTATACTTTGATTTCCAGATTTGTCATGATCATACCAGCATTAATGTTTCAAGGTATATTGATTGGTTGTCCTTTTTGGTGATTGTTCATGCTTTTGGAATTGATTTGGAGATGATAAATGCCACTGTTATTACCAATTCATATCAGCAGCTAACCCACTTCATTTGATGATTAAAATGCTCATGAAACTAATGCTGTCGTGCTTTGGATGTATGCGAGTACATAATCAGATTATATGCACAGAAAATTAACTCAGAATCAGACACAATAACACAGCAGATACCCCGGGAAAACCCTCCACTTGAGGGAGAAAAACCCAGCAACAAAGATCTTCTCTTATATATAAATAATGGCAACAACTCTCTTTACAGTGAGGCCAAACACAAGGCCAATATTCAGCACCTAAACCAGATGTAATGACAGATAACTATCTGCACTTCCTTGAATTACTAAATCTGCCCTTGATGAGATTCACAATCTGCCCTTAATAAAATTCGCAGTCTGCTCTTAATAAGATTCACAATCTGCTCTTGATAAGATTCATAATCTGATCTTGATGAAGGAAATGAATCGAACTTTTCTTGATGATTGAAAGAATAGAAATGACCTTGTATATATATACAATGAGAGAGAGGTCGCACCTCTTCATGCACAAGGTCGGCAAAGGAGAGAAATATAATTACAAATAAAATATATTAATTACAAGGAAGGTCGGCCCTTATAGAAAATTATATTGTTGCCAAGAGAAGCACCAATTCACATTTCATAACACATATAAATAAATAGCCAATAGGCTATATTGATTTATGTCTTCACTCGTGGCTGGAAGGATGAACCGGCTTCTTGATATCGTGGAGTCTTGCTGCCAAAGTCATTCTTTTCTGTACTTGATTTGTAATATTGACTGCAAGTACCACCAGTGAATATATTTTGGTTAATGTTGATACTTACCCTACTGCACAAGTGGTTTGTAATCGCCCCCACTGGTTAAGTGGCAGGAGCTTTAATAT
The DNA here is from genome assembly GCA_007258455.2 of Sequoia sempervirens. Classification (NCBI taxonomy): domain Eukaryota; kingdom Viridiplantae; phylum Streptophyta; class Pinopsida; order Cupressales; family Cupressaceae; genus Sequoia; species Sequoia sempervirens. The sequence goes on from VDFB02016359.1 coordinate 12,291, forward strand.
TTACTTTCAATTTTGAATAAGCTTTCCCATTGAAAAATGGATGTGCGATTGTAATTCTCACTAAATAAGTGGATGGTTACTTTTGTAATTCTTGCTGAATAAGTGGATGGTTCATCTTTTTGTTTTGCATATGCTTCCCATCGGATAAGTGGTTCTGTTGGCTGGCCTGATGCTGCCTTTCAAAAGTTGATTTCAGTTTAGTTGTAATCTTGACACTGTATGCTCTCACCTTGCCCATTCTAGGATTTGGGTGATCAAAAAATGGAAAGGAAGTTGTTATGTTTTTTGTTTACAATTGAGCTAACCAAATTTTGAAAAGAAAAAAATAAGGGTGGTTATTACACTCATATGCATATCACAAGTACAAGAGTGACTAGCTTAAGAATATATCACATTTATACAATGTGAACAATCCACATGTATACCACATGTTTACATAAAGAACAACTGGCACCATGGGAGTGGATATAAAGTATTTGTATGCATCATCCCATTACATGTTTTACTAACATTGAAGCCAGTAAATAGATCCCCTCTGGAAAGGGAATATTGGTGCATCCCATACCACATTGTGGGTCCTATCCTTTTCCCAATCCATTGCCACCTAAGATGACAATCAAACATCCCATGCTACTTAATGTCATCACTAGCAAGGGCGTTAGTAAAACAATGTACACAATACTTGAGGCCATTTACACAAATACATAGTGAGTGTCTAACAGATACATAGTGAGTGATTGACACATACAAAATGAGTGACTAACACCTACCCTTTTAGTGCATCCCGACTAGAAAAAGAATGTTGGTGCATCCCATACTACACTGTGCATCCCATCCTTTTCCCTAGTCTTTTCCACCAACTATGATAATGAAAAGCATTGCATACTACTTGTGATCATCGCCAAATAAGGAGTAAGTGTAACAAACACATCATATAAGGCCATTAACAAGATTCCCAAAACCCATGGAACCATTGAGTTGGTGGATTCTGACATCTATCGCCCCTAGGCCACTAGTGACAAATCTATCCACCCAATAAGGAGTAGCATATGACATATACCACCTAGTGACCTTGGTGATATTGTCAATTAACCCCTTCACAAAATGGGTTGCAATTGGCATCGATCATGTCCGTGCTATAGGTGATTGCCTACTAACCCTCTTGATACAGTGGTTAGCTCCAATTTCCATTAATTGCACGGTAGGGGTAACAACTAGCTCAATTGCTCCAATATCACACCTAGGATATAGCCCTTGACAATCTTTCACCTATGTGATACAGATGAATGTCGACTAGTCCATAAGATAGAACAATAGCTCTAGGCACTCGTCATTTGCATAGTCCAATGACAATCTGTTTCTTCTTTGGTATTAGGCTTGGTTTTGACATGGGGGGGTTTAATAGCCATGTACACATAGTCTATACCATAGATCATAGACTTAGACTCAGAGAGTACTCGACAAGCCAAAATTTTTGACTCAGCAAAAACTCATCAACTTAAAAATTACTAAAATTTCTCATAAAAACACTTTTTTTTTGCAAAATTCAAATACAAAACGTATCAAATGAGTCTAGGAAACCATGAGGAAGTGTTTTCTATTACATTTGATTCTTGAATACATATGGATTACAAAATGGCATCATCATACGAAGCCAGATAGTGGATATTGGATACAATAGCTAGCTACTAACTAAAAACTATATGAATTTATGATGATTTTCTTTGAAAATCATCATCATAAATTTCATATCTAGGCAATTACAACTTCCTCTTCCCCAACCTAGTGAAAAATTAGGGAGTAGAGGGTATGGTCCTCCTTGCACTCGATTGTGGCTCCATGCTCGGCTTAGAAGACTGTGCTTGTGGCTCCACCCTGTTGGTATATGGCAGTGATGCCTCCTCCACAATCTCAATGTCATCCAATCCAATCACCCTTGCTTCTATTGCAGCCACATCCTCCATAGCTTGCCTCTCAAAATCAACAATCTCATCCTCTGTAAAAATAGAGGCCTTGTGGCCCTCGTCATTTTGCATGATCCAATCACTGTAGGGATTAATCTCATCCAAATCAATAAGTTCCTTTGGTAGGTCTTATACTTTTTTTGTGCAAAGCTGAAGGTTATATTGCACAAAAACAAGATCATTGAGGAGTTT